>JASPKZ010000676.1:0-10764 GCA_030220185.1 Diploptera punctata | reverse complement strand
TGGATGGTAAGCGTTAATAATGGTAATAGTGGTTAATGGTTAGTGGTAATAGTGATAATGGTTATGATAATAATGGCAATAATTGTAATAGTGGTAATGGTAATGGTAATAATGTTAATAATATTAATAGGTGTAATGGTAATATTGGTAATAAAGGTAATGGTATTAAAGGTAATAATTGAATAGTGGTATTGCTAATGGTAATAATGGTAATAGTAGTAATGTTATTGTAAATAATGGTAATAGTTGTAATGGTAATGGTAATATTGGTAATAGTGGTTAATTGTAATCTTGGTAATTGTAAATTGCAATAATGATGAAATAATGGTATAGTGGTAATGGTATAATGTAGTAGTAGTAATAATGGTTTAATAGTGGTAATGGTAAAGGTAATAATGGTAAGTGATAATGGTAATAGTAATAGTGGTAATAGTGGTAATGGTAATGGTAATAATGGTAATAGTGGTTATGGTAATGGTATTAACGGTAATAATGGAAATAGTGGCAATGGTTATGATAATAAAGGCAATAGTGGTAATGGTAATTGTAATAATGGTAACAGTGGTAATGGTAATGGTAATAATGTGAAAATTGGTAATATTGTTAATGGTAATGGTAATAATGGTATAATGGTAAGTGGTAATGGTAATAGTAATAACGGTAATGGTAATGTTAGTAATGGTAATAATGGTAATAGTGGTAATGGTAATGGTAATAATGTTAATAATGGAAATAGTGGCAATGGTAATGATAATAATGTTAGTAATGGTAATAGTGGTAACTGTAATGGTAATAATGGTAGTAATGGTAATAGTGGTAATTGTAATGGTAATTGTAATAGTAATAATGGTAATGGTAATTTTAATAATGTGAAAATTTTAATAGTGGTAATGGTAATGGTAGTGTTAATAACGGTAATAGTGATAATGGTAATGGTAATAAAGGTAATGGGGTAATGGTAAAGATAATAGTTGTAATTATGGCAATAGTGATAATGGTAAATGTGATAATGTTAATAGTGGTAATGTTAATGGTAATATTGGTAATGGTAATGGTAATGGTAGTAGTAATAATGGTAATAGTGGTAATGGTAATCGTAATAATGGTAATAGTGATATTAGTATTGGTAATAATTGTAATAATTGTAATAGTGATAATGGTATTGGTAAATACGGTAATAATAGTAATAGTGGTAATATTAATGGTAATAATGGAAATAGTAGTAATGGTAATTGTAATAATTGTAATAGTGGTAATGGTAATGGTAATAATGGTAATAATGGTAATAGTGGTAATGGTAATGGTAATAATAGTAATAAGTGTAATAGTGGTAATGGTATTATTGGTAATAATGGTAATGTTATTAATGGTAATAATGGTAATAGTGTTAATTGTAATAATGGTAATTATGGTAATGTTGATGGTAATAATAGTAAAAGTGGCAATGGTAATGGTAATAATGGTAATAGTGGTATTGTTAATGGCAATAATATTAATAGTGATATTGTTAATGGTAATAATGGTAATAGTGGTAATGGTAATGAAAATAATGGTAGTAATGAGAATGGTATTGGTAATAATTGTATAAATGGAAATAGTGGTAATGGTGATTGTAAAAGTGGTAATTATGGTAATAGTGGTAATGGTAATGGTAATAATGGTAATAGTGGTAATAGTAACGGTAATAATGGTAATATTGGTAATGGTAATGGTATTGGTAGTGGTAATAATGGTAATAGTGATAATGGTAATGGTTATATTGGTAAGGGTAATAGTAATAATAGTAATAGTGGTAATGGTATTGCTAATAATGGTAATAGTGGTAATGGTAATAATGTTAATAGTGCAATGGTAATAACGGTAGTAGTGGTAATGGTAATGGTATTATGATAATAATGGTAATAGTGGTAATAGTAATGGTAATAATGGTAATAATGTTAATGGAAATGGTAAAAATGGTAATAATGGTAAGAGTGGTAATGGTAATAATGGTAATAATGATAATGGTAATGGTAATAACGGTAATAGTGGTAATGGTTATGGTAATAATGGTAAGAGTGGTAATGGCAATGGTAATGATAGTGGTAATTATGGTAATAGTGGTAGTAATGGTATTGATAATGGTAATAGTGGTAATGGTAATGGATATGGTAGTGGTAATAATGGTAATAGTGGTAATGGTAATGTTAATAATGGTAATAGTGGTAATGGTAATGGTAATGTTAATGGTAGGGGTAATAATGATAATATTGGTAATGTTAATAATGGTAATAATTTTAATAGTGCTATTGTTAATAATGGTACCAATGGTAATATTGGTAGTGGTAATAATGGTAATAGTGGTAATGGTAATAATGCTATAGTGGTAATAGTGGTAATGGTATTCGTAGTAATGGTAGTAGTGGTAATGGTAGTAATGTTAATAGTGTAATGGTAATAACGGTAGTAGTGGTAATGGTAATGGTCTTTATGGTAATAATGGTAATAGTGGCAACGATAATAATAGTTATAATGCTCATGGTAATTGTAAAAATGGTAAAAATGGTAATAGTGGTAATGTTAATAATAAAAATCAGGCTAATATAGGTAATGGTAATGTTAATAATGATAATAGTGATAATGGTTATAATGGTAATAGTGATAATGGTAAAAATGGTAATAATGGTAATAGTGGTAATGATAATAATGGTAATAATTGTCATAGTGGCAATGGTAATAATGGTGATAATGAAAATACTGGTAATCGTAATAATGGTAATAATTGTAGTAGTGGTAATTGTAATGGTAATTATGGTAAAAATGGTATTAGTGGTAATAATGGTAATGGTAATGGTAATAATGGTAATAGTGTTAATGGTAATTGTAATAATGGTAACAGTATTAATGGTAGTGGTAATAATGGTAATGATAATGTTAATAATGGTAATAATTGTAATAGTGGTAATGGGAATGTTAATAATGGTAATAATGGTAATAGTTTTAATTGTAATAATGGTAATTATTTTAATGTTAATTGTAATAATAGTAAAAGTGGCAATGGTAATGGTAATAGTGGTATTGTTAATGGAAATAATGGTAATAGTGGTATTGTTAATGGTAATAATGGTAATAGTGGTAATGGTAATGATGGTAATAATGATAATGGTATTGGTAATAATGGAAATAGTGGTAATGGTAATGGTAATAGTGGCAATTATGGTAATAGTGGTAATGGTAATGATAATAATGGTAATAGTGATAATATTAACGGTAATATTTGTAATAGTGATAATGGTAATTTTAATAATGGTAATAATTGTAATAGTGGTAATGGTAATAGTATTAATGGTAATAATGGTAATGGTAATGGTAATAATGGTAATAGTGGTAATGCTAATAATGGTAATTATGGTAGTAATGTTAATGGCAATGTCAATGGTAGTGGTAATAATGGTAATAGCTGTAACGGTAATAATGGTAATATTGGAAATGGTAATGGTAATAATGGTAATAGTGGTAATGGTAATGGTAATAATGGTAATAATGATAATGATAATGGTAATAATGTTAGTAGTGGTAATGGTGGAATTTGTAGTGGTAATAATGGTAACAATGGTAACACTGGTAATAGTAATGGTAGTGGTAATAATGGTAATAGTGTTCATGGTAATGGTAATAATGGTATTAACGGTAATTGTAGTAATGTTAATGGTAATAATGGTAATAGTGGTAATTGTAATGGTAATAATGGTAATAGTGGTAATGGTAATAGTAATAATGGTAATAGTGGTAATGGTAATGGTATTAATGGTAATGGTGTAGCAGGGATAATATATTCTTACTACACATACAGGTTAATTGTTCACGGAACTTTATTTCTAAACCTGTAAGTAGCTATAAAGTTCTTCTCTCTGGAGTGGACTGTATATTTAGGAATTACTGTGACACAAATTATTAAACATATGAAAATAAAACTATATTTGCAAGTAGATAATCATATACACTAAGGTTACCACGTGCTCACGTCGTAGCATTCACACTTGCCGAGGCGAACCACCACACGACCGCCCTCTACGAGACACACACACACACAACCGCTCTCTAGGAGCTACACACGCACAAGAACGAGGTGCATACAACGCCGCTCAATCCAGGAGAAGACTCAGGTTAGCCAACACTGACACATCCCGCCAACCACTCAAGGCAGCCAACCTGAGGCGTCAACATACTCCCCCCTTTGAGAGATCTCACGAATTAACACATCGGTGAATCTCTCAACACAGCTGGGTAAGGGGACAAGTTTCACCATGGCTCGTCGAACTAATCCAGTTTTAGTCCTAATGGTGACCACTCGTACCACACCGTCGATCCCAGGGTGAAGCTGTTGGATCACACCAGTTTTCCATACCAGAGGTGGTAAGTTGTCGTCCCGAAGGATCACAAGATCACCGACAGCTGGGCACCATCTCCCGGCAGACATCCATTTCCTCCTTTGCTGAAGCGACTGCAGGTATTGTCTGGACCACTGTTGCCAGAAAGACCTGTAGAGGGCCTGAACTACCTTCCACCTTGTATCGTAGGAAAGGGGACAGTTGGCTATATCAGGAGGAGTAGTACTAGTTAATAGTCTACCTACCAGGAAGTGACTTGGAGTTAGGTACATTTCTTCTTGGGATTCACTGGGCGTGCAAATAGGTCTAGAATTTAGTACAGACTCGATCTGACAAAACAAAGTACACAATTCTTCAAAACTAAGAATAGTTTTGCCTATAGTCTTTTTCATAAGGGATTTCACCGATTTTATTCCTGCCTCCCAAAGTCCACCAAAATGGGGACTAGAAGGAGGAATAAATCTCCATTCAATGTTCATATTTGCTATGTTCTCGGTAATAGCATTCGCATGTTTCTTTACAAAATTCAATAACTCGTTATTGGCCCCAACAAAATTTGAACCATTATCACTCAATATGAGACAAGGGCGTCCTCTGCGGGCAACAAATCTATAGAGGGCAGCAATGAAGTCCTCAGTGGTAAGGCTCCTGACAACTTCTAAATGGATAGCCTTAGTTGCTAAACATACAGAAAGTGCTATGTAAGCCTTGAATTTCACCTTAGATCTTGGGTTGTCTCCCTTTATTACAATTGGACCTGCGTAGTCCAAATCTACCTTAACAAAGGGAAGACTTTGCTCTACTCTATACTCAGGAAGTTGTCCCATCATGTGACTAGTTCGAGGTTGTTTAACTCTGAAGCATTTGTAGCAGGACCTAATTACCCCACGAATAGTATTTCTACCACGAGGTATCCAATAACGGGTGCGCAGTGAACACAGAACTGCTTGAGCACCGGAGTGAAGTAACATCTCATGTTCATGCTTCACTAACAGTTTTGTCACAACATTTTTAGCTGGTAATATGATTGGATGCTTCTCATCAAATGTCAACTGAGAATTCTCAAGACGGCCACCAACTCTGAAAAGTCCATTTTTATCCAGGAATGGGTTAAGTGATCTCAAGTCACTTGAAGAATCTACTTGTTTCTTGGAAGTTAACTCGTGGATTTCCCTCTTGTATTCAATGGCTTGAATGCGATTCACCACCATTAGTTCAGTTTGTTTCAACTCGATTGAAGACAAGGAACCGGAATATAATTTGTCTCTATTACGAGTATTATGGATGAATCTCAGTACATATCCATATACTCGTTTCAGTTTGAGAAATGAAGAGTATTTCTCAAATTCAGGCACTTGTACCTTAGACATCAGTACCCGAATATGTGTAGTCAATTCTGAGTACACTCTAGTTGGTGATTCATTGTTGGTCGTTGTACTAGACTCTTTAATTACGCAATGATGCGGTAAGTAGAAAGTACTCTTGTTTCCTTCTAAGGGTGGTGCAAGCTCCATGTGTCCTAGATCGCTGTACTCTCTCATAAATCCGACATAATGTTCTTTTAATTGAGAATGTTTATCAAGCTGACTCTCAATGCGCTTAAATCTCTTAATAGCAGTATGCTTAGATTGAGCGACCGAAGGAACATCAAGACGTATAGGTAACTTCACAATAAAACGACCAGATTCATCTCGTTGGACGTTTTCAACGAAATGTTGTTCACACGCTTTCTCTTCTGGACTAAGAACAGGGTTTTGCAGTTCTTCTAGCTGCCAGAACCTTTCCAGTTTTTTATCCAGAGAATCAAGTTTCACAAAATTTACCGAACGAGGATCTACTCTTTTCTTAATACAAAGTTCAGGAAAGGCACCTGAAAATATGTACCCAAACTCTGTTTTGATCAACGTGGGGTATCCCTTCCTTCTCAACGTCTCAGAACAAACAATATCAATGTACACGTCTGCGCCGAGAAGAAGTTCAATCGTGGCAGGTTTATTAAAGTTTGGATCACTCAACACAATGTTAGACGGAATATTCCAATTTGAATGATCAATCTCGGTGGCAGGACATTGAGATGTGATATTATCTACGACAGCACAATTCAAGTCCAACCTATAGTTAGACACTCTGGACAACAATTGCACCTTACAAGTAAGACTGACTGGAGAGACATCTGAGTCTCCAATACCTACAATAGGAAGTTTGTACGATTGGGTTGCAAGACCTAACTTGTTCAACAGATTTGTAGTCATAAAAGATAACTGGCTGGCAGAGTCCAGTAACGCTCTAACCTTAACTAACCGCCCTAATTTATCTTTCACATTAACACAGGCAGTGCTAAGAAGTACATTTGAGCCTAGCCCGGAGGTTATCTTCATAGCAGTGGGAGACACAATAGCTGGATGCTCAACATTAGGATTTCTTTCAAAATGTATTAGAGTATTGTGTTTGCGTTGACATTCGGAACAAGGTTTCTCTTTACAAAATCTCGCTGTATGCCCTTTTGAAAAACAATTATAACATAATCTAATTTGACCAACTAAATGTACTCTTTCATCTACTGTTAATTGGTTGAATTCCTCACAATCTGGTAAATTATGTTTATTTGATTTGCAATTATGGCAATATCTTGATTTGTTGTCATTAGCAATATGGAAAGATTTGACTTTAGGCTTTACATCTGATTTCTCATTTAATACAATGTTTTTACATTCACTGAGCTCCAAGGTTTGAGCTTTTCTCTCCAAAAATTCCATAAAATCGACTAAGCTAGGGATATCCGTAGCACCATGTTTAGCTTCCCACTCTGACCTATGAATATCTTTCATTTTACTCGATATAATTTCCTGCAACATTAGATCTGATAACAGAACATCACTCTGAAGGTTCTCTATGGCATTAATATTGCACTTTACTTGGTTAAGTACCTTCCTATACTCTGCAGCAGTACCTGTACTACAAGAAGGTAAGCTGAGTAAGCACTTAACATGCTGGGACAATATCATGCGTCTGTTGTCGTACCTTTGCTGAATTAACTTCCAGGCCGTACCAAAATTGCCTTCAGTTATCGCTAAATTACTGAGTAATTGCCTAGGTTCGCCGTCCAGTGAAGATAATAAATAATGAAGCCTTTGCACATTATCTAAGTTAGTATTGTTAAATACAAGAGACTCAAAGGTATTCTTAAACGAGAGGTATTCAGTCAATTCTCCTTGGAAATGGGGAATCTGAATAGCCGGTAACTTAAAACTACAGCTCGATCTACTAGATGCACGTGAATCATCAAAACCATGACTATCTGTGGGTTTTTGAAGACTTTCTATTAAATCCTGAACCTTGCCACACAACTCATAATATTCATTTTCAAAATCCTCATGATCCCTTGCATGATCCTGACCTGGCTTTGAATCTACTTCAAGCTCTAAGAAATTCTTAACTGCCTCAAACTGTTCCCAAATATCTCCTAGTTTATTTTGTCTAGCTACTAATGTGTTTAGGGAAATGGTTTCACTATTAATATAATTTTCCAAATTAGTAAGGCTTCTTTTAAGAATGCCTCGCTTTTGGATAGCCTTTGTCTCACTTTCAAATGACATTTCGATAAATAACAAATTACTGAACAATATAACACAGCAAATATTTTATAAAATAATTAAAATATATATAAATCACACAAATAATATGGCAATTTGAAATATCATGTCAGCTCGACTCAATACTGAATGAGGTGGGATATCAACTCTAAGATAGGAGATACAAGCATGCAATAGTACTTATCTTTCAGGCCTCTACTAGGATTTCCAATCGACCAGACATCTGTGATACTCTAGAATGTGCCACCACGCTGCTAGAAAGTCACAGCACCGTTGATATCAAAGGAAAGCTCACTCTAAGACAATTCACTATCAAAATGATATTTCCTTGCACTGGAACTAGACTTCTCGAAGCTCGAAGTTCTGCACGGGGGTCGCGGTCAACTAGTTGATAACGGAAACACCACGTGGTAACGCTTTCACTGTTCTTTGTTTAATATAGTTCTTCACGTAAGCAATACCTTTTGTGTCACAATATTACGACTTTTCACAAGGCGACTGTTATATGATCACGGGAACACCACGTGGTAACGCTTTCACTGTTCTTTGTTCAATATAGTTCTTCACGTAAGCAATACTTTTTGTGTCACAATATCACGATTTTTCACAAGGCGACTGTTATATCCGGCCCGGAGGACCAAAAATATGTAGCAGGGATAATATATTCTTACTACACATACAGGTTAATTGTTCACGGAACTTTATTTCTAAACCTGTAAGTAGCTATAAAGTTCTTCTCTCTGGAGTGGACTGTATATTTAGGAATTACTGTGACACAAATAATTAAACATATGAAAATAAAACTATATTTGCGACTAGATAATCATATACACTAAGGTTACCACGTGCTCACGTCGTAGAATTCACACTTGCCGAGGCGCACCACCACACGACCGCCCTCTACGAGACACACACACACAACCGCTCTCTAGGAGCTACACACGCACAAGAACGAGGTGCATACAACGCCGCTCAATCCAGGAGAAGAATCAGGTTAGCCAACACTGACACATCCCGCCAACCACTCAAGGCAGCCAACCTGAGGCGTCAACAGGTAATAGTGGTAATGGTAATAAGGTAATATTATTAATGGCAATGTTAATGGTAGTGGTAATAATGCTAATAGTTGTAATGGTAATAATGGTAATAGTGGTAATGGTAATGGTAATAATGGTAATGGTAATGGTAATAATGGCAATAATGGTAATAGTGATAATGATAATGGTAATAATGGTAGTAATGGTAATAGTGGAATTTGTAATGGTAATAATTGTAATAGTGGTAATGGTAATGGTAGTGGTAATAATGGTAATAGTGTAATGGTTATGGTAATAATGGTAATTGTAGTAATGTTAATGGTAATAATGGTAACAATGGTAACAATGGTAATAACGGTAATAGTGGTAATTGTAATGGTAATAATGGTAACAGTGGTAATGGTAATAGTGGTGGTGGCAATGGTAATGGTAGTGGTAATAATGGTAATAGTGGTGATGGCAATGGTAATAATGGTAATAGTGGTAATGGTAATGATAATAATGGTAATGGTGGTATTGGTAATTTCTAATACTGTGAATATTGGTAATAGTGGTAATGGTAGTGGTAATACCGGTAATTCTGGTAATGGTAATGGTAATAATGGTAATAATGGTAAGTGGTAATGGTAACAGTAATGATGTTGATAGTGGTAATGGTAATAGTTGTAATAGTGTTAATGCTAAAGGTAATAATAGTATTGGTAATGGTAATAATGGTAATATTTATATTGGCATTGGAAATGGTAGTGGTAATAATGGTAATAGAGATAATGTTAATGGTAATAATGGTAATAATTGTAATAGTGATAATGGTAATATTGGTAATAATGGTAATGTTTTTAATGGTAATAATGGTAGTAGTGTTAATTGTAATAATGGTAATTATGGTAATGTTAATGGTCATAATATTAAAAGTGGCAATGGTAATGGTAATAGTGGTAATAGTGGTATTGTTAATGGCAATAATGGTAATAGTGTTATTGTTAATGGTAATAATGGTAATAGTGGTAATAGTAACGGTAATAATGGTAATAGTGGTAATGGTAATGGTATTGGTAATGGTAATAATGGTAATAGTGATAATGGTAATGGTAATAATGGTAATAGTGGTAATGGTAATATTAATAATGGTAATAGTGGTAATTGTAATGGTAATAATGGTAATAGTGGAAATGCTAATATTAGTAATAATGGTAATAATGTTAATGGCAATGTTATTGGTATTGGTAATAATGGTAATAGTTGTAACGGTAAAAATGGTAATATTGGAAATGGTCATGGTAATAATAGTAATAGCGGTAATGGTAATGGTAATAATGGTAATAATGGTAATAATGATAATGATAATGGTAATAATGATAGTAATGGAAATAGAGGAATTTGTAGTGGTATAAATGGTAATAATAGTAATACGGGTAATAGTAATGGTAGTGGTAATAACGGTAATAGTGGTAATGGTAATAGTAATAATGGTATTAATGGTAATTGTAGTAATGTTAATGGTAATAATGGTAGTAGTGGTAATTGTAATGGTAATAATGGTAACAGTGGTAATGGTAATAATGGTAATAGTGGTGATAGCAATGGTAATAATGGTAATAGTGGTAATGGAAATGGTAATACTGGCAATAGTAATGGAATTAGTAATGGTAGTAATTGTAATAGTGGTAATGGTAATGGATAATTGGAAACAGGAAGAAGGAAAAGGTAATAAGCCAATGTGGTAATTATGGAAATAGTAGTAATGGTAATAGTAAACATAAA
>JASPKZ010000675.1:0-44122 GCA_030220185.1 Diploptera punctata | reverse complement strand
ACAGGAGTACAATCACTTCTCGACGGGTCAAAAACGACTGCAAGATCACAAAATTACGCAATGGTAAAATTCCCCTGGCTAACTTTAATGTAAAAAACACCACCGTGGAGATTATAAAAGATAAAGTCAAACCGCGACCTTCTAAACAAACCGCGAATTCAGAATAATGAACTTGGGCTTATCATCCTTACGATCAAGCACAAGTTCTCGCGGAAAATCTTGCAGACCGATTCGACCACAAGAGCTAACGACGCCAGTTCACGAAGCTGAAGTAATGACAGAAGACACCTTCCTAGCTGCTCCCTTCACAAATGAAAGACCTGACATCCACCTCGCTGACCTACGCTTCACGTCCAGGCCCTTCGCACTTCAAGTGCACCTGGAATGATAGTATAAGTAACCTAGCCTTAAAGCATCTCCCGCGCAAAGCGCTACTTCGACTCCTTACTATCCTTAAATACTGATCCAATTAATCACTTCCCTGCAACTTGGAAGATGGCTAATAGTTGGTGTGCTAACCCGAAAAACCAGGTAAAAATCCAAATAATCCAGACAATTTGCGACCAATAAGCCTCCTGCCAGTTTCTAGGAAAAATCCTAGAAAAAAACTCATTTTGGCCAAGCTAAAAATTGAAGTTACAAACAAAGAACTAATACCCAACCATCAAATTTGGATTCAGAAATTCACACAGCACACCGCCTGCAACTGGCCAGGCTTATAGACCAAATTGTCACTGGTTTACAACGCCAAGCGTAGTACAATAGCAGTCTTCCCTTGACATTGAGAAAGCGTTTGACCAACTTGGATAAACGGATTGGTATACAAGCTAATAAATTCCAATTGATCCAAAATTTAGTCAAAATTACCCCACTTATCTGAGAAATAGAAACCTTCTACGTCTCAGTAAGTGGTAATAAATCTGACATGAAGTCCATACGGCAGGAGTTCCACAAGGAGCTGTCCTTTCACCCCCCTTATTGTACTCACTATATGTCTCGGACCTTCCTTCACCTCCATCACTCCAAATAGCCTCCTTTGCTGATGACACTTGTCTCTTCATGCAATCGAAAACTCAAATCCATTCCTCACAGACTTGCAAACAGTCCAGCGAGCAATAACCATAATATATGAATGGTTTTGCTCCTGGAACATTAAACTAAATGCAAGGAAAAACAAGTCGTCCTGTTTTCCAAATCGAACTTTCCTGCCATGTCCAATCCAGCTCACTATGGGTGTGCAACCCCTACCCAGTAGAAACTTCAGTCAAATATTAGGCCTAATATTGGATAAAAGAACTCACACTAAGAGCCCATGTCGATCATATAACAACCAGAGCCCATCAAGGCATAGCGATATTATATCCGTTTTTCAAGTCGCCGTCACTGTCCCCGAGGATCAAGGTCACTCTATACGTGGCCGTGATCCGTAGTATGCTATTGTACGGCTGCGAATCTCTGAGTATCCTTGCGAAATGCCACACAAAAGAAACTACAGATACTGCAAAACAAGTGTCTAAAAATCATACTTTCGGCCACCGCGTTACACAAGGATAACAGAGATGCACGAGGCCACGAAGGTACCATATATTGATACTATCATAACTGAAAGGTTACACTCCATGCTCCGAAATATAAATGATCATGGAAACCCCATAGTACGCAATATAGGACACCTTCCCACAATGGCGTACTACACATAGAAACATATTCGACCAAATAAATAATCCATAGTACTTAGCATGTAGCAACCAAGGTCAGAAAGGATGAGCGCAGAGTGGTGTGGCTCATTCCGGTCCTGAATCGAGCCAAGCTCTTCAGCGACACGGTTTCCGATGCCCCAATCAAGCGAGATCTATTCGCCTTGGCAACAATATCCATATAAATCTCACACTACTCAAACAATAAAATAAATCCCCATAAAATCCGCCGTATAGGCTAGGGTAAACCAAACTGAACCCAATACAGAATACACACTACGAATTCGCCGACAAGGGACAAACACAAGTCCCAGGAAAAGGCACACTGGGCAGCGCAACAGCTGTACAAAGATACAGTCAGTCAGGTAATATCTTCTATATTCTTTGTTTGCGCTGGCAAATTGCGTCCTGGATTCAAGAGATTCCAAAACACGACGCGACATGTCAGCGCAATTTGTTTTGCGCCAGCAATTTGCGTTGGTAGATAAACCACCTCCATTAAATACATGGGGAGCAATTTTTGCGCTGGCGCGTTGCTTCGTAGATTAAACCACAGCATAAGGCGTGTGCAAAATTGCTGGCGCAAAAAATTGCGCTGACATGTCGCGTCGTGTTTTGGAATCTCTTGAATCCCAGGACGCAATTTGCCAGCGCAAACAAAGAATATAGAAGATAATTACCCTACTCATTGGTGTAATTGCTAAAAACAAACTAAGATTTTTTATAACAAATGTCGGGATACAGTACTTGTTTTTAAAACTTTCCAATTTTACAACGACGAAAGTTAGATAAGTTTTGTTGCAAATCATCGAGTTCTAATATATTTTATACCAATATGAGCATGAAGGAGTACAGAGAATGTACAGAAAAAAGTTATTGTGGCTTGAACTTAGTCAAGAGATAAATAAAAGCGGTTACTGTTTCGTCTTTACTAATATTTCGAACTATTTTAATCGTTTTGCAACGACACTTGAAACTTTTGTAATGAAGAATTTTAATATGTTTATCTAATGTACACAAATTATGATTTTTCCTCTCAATTTATGTTCTAAGTTCTTTATTAGAATTGAAGTTGGCATACGTGAATGCTCATAAAATTAAATCCACCAGATGGCAGGACATATGTGTGAATGACCACATTTGCATTTAATTCCAAACCATATTTTAAGAAATAAATGTTCAATCACTTCATTTTGTTAGATTTCCGATTGGTCAGTTTAGTGTACACCAGATTAATTTATAGTTTACTAAATAGTATGTATGTAATTTATTTTATTAGGTTATGCAGGGACAGGTTGGATACATTATTTTTGTAAACACATTTGGAAATTTATTATGAACGTTGGTCATTTTGATTTTCCATATATGTGGTGCCGTCTGGCGACAATTCCATAAACATATGCGCTGTAACGTATGCGCTCCATGCTGAACCAGCATCACGCCAAACGAAACGCGAATTCGCGTCACGTCGGGGCGCGACACGCTGTATAATAAACCGTAGCATTAACCCACTATAGAGATGACCAACGACAATGTTATTCAGTGATACCTAGACTCCAGAGACCCCAAGCTTGACAGAAAACACTAACCGATTACAGCTTACTGTATTTTTGGACAAAACAATTTGCACCATCTTATCGATAAAAGTATAACTAACCAGTGTTGATCCTGGTGGCTCAGTCGGCACTTCCGGCATTTGTAATACAAATTTCAAATAATTCCTGGAATAATAATAATAATAATATCAGAATATAATATAAAACTCACATTTTACTCACCTATTGTAAAAAAACTCAGGACCAGTTTCAAAAGGGAAACTTCTTTCGAAACCAGTCCTCCGTTTTACAAAAGTATGAGGCAAGCTGTAAAATTTTGATTAATTTAATCATTATTAAATAAAACCTCACAGTGTTATCAATAATCGGTTCAGAACTTCATCTCAATTTCCAAGACCCTCAACTTACTCTTTATCCAATACATGGAATATATTCCTGACATCAGAAAAACAGTTGATTAGTTTTAGAAAACTGGAAAAAATATTTAATAATTCAATTAATTATTTTAAAGTATTCATGTAAACTGTCTTTTTTTGTTCAAAAATTTCTTAGAAACATTTTTTTTTGTATTACATTTTTTGAGAATTAAAGGAAGATGACCCTGATTTTTAAGGAAAGGTTCAAATAAAAATAGAGATATCATTTAATAATCATTTTTTTTATTTTAGAAATATGAACAATAATAATAACAAACAATAAGAGAATTTAAGTAATTATGAAGAATTAATGCATTGAGACTTTTTAATTTCCTTCCTTACAAAATTTGGCCCCTAACAAAAAAGGTCCATTCAAAATTACAGGTATTTTACTATCTTAATGATCTTAAAAAATCGAACAATGCATTAAATTACAATAAATCATTAATTTCACTGTATTCGTGGTGAATTCAGTTATCAATTACCCCTTTCCAGTTGGAGGTCAAGAGCCGCATTACTGGACATTTGCACATCTGAATGGAAAGGAAAAAAAAAAATGTTTACAAAGTATGTGCTGCAATGGACACTACATAGCTTTTTGAATCTTTATAAACATACTATAGTTATATGAACATGAAAAAAATACAAAAATCCTACATATTATTTCAACAGAATAACCATAAAGTTAGCTATAAAAGAACTGGTAGAAAACAAAACATTCTCCCTATCTAAAAATATCAGATCTTTTGCTGAAATAAAAAATTATAAAACAAGTACCGTACTTATAATTAAATCTTCTTTATTGTTTTTTAATTTTATGTCTTCAGTCTCAAGTACACATTCTGGGGTTCAAATATATATATATATATATATATATATATATATATATTCAATATTTGGGTTATCCATCGATAGCCGAGTTATCTATTATGGCTCGCTATGCCTGACATAACTTTACTGGCTCTATTAACACCATATTTTCAGAGGTTGACCAAGAAACAGACAAAGTCTGTAGAACAAAGTTAAAGAGAATGTCTAGAAAAGGGTAATTCAATTGATGGAAATTATGGAAGAGTAGACATGGAATAGCCAAGATAGATAGAGAATCTTATCCAAAACTTTACCCCCAGAACAATGACAGGTGGCTGGATGAAGAATAATTCAATATAATTACGTCAAAGATATGGCATCTATGTACCCATCACTACCAAAAAAAGTTACTTAAAATCGTATTATTTTTAACACTACACAAAAGCATATTTGCTCCCTAACATTTCTGCATGCAATATATAGAATAACATTATACATAGGAAGATTTTTCCACTAGATCACGTAAGTAATGGAACAGTCGCATAAGAATCTTGTATTAGCCCAGGAAAAATATTAAGAAGCATTAGAACATTTGAAAAAACTGCACTTAAACTACCGTGAAATATTTTCGAAGTCCTATTAGAACAATAGAACAACAGTGCGCATGTGCCAGAGTTTATAGAACCAGCAATAACCACTATCAACCACTATCGATGATCATCCTCGATTACTATCCGTCGCTATTAAATTTAAATGACCAATATTTGCAATAAATCCCCAAATCTACGTTAAAAAAATGTATCAATAATATTAAAATTACCAAACGTTTATTAAAAATGGGTTTACACTTACTTATCATCCCTGATCCAACCAGCGATAACCGAAAACAGCGATATAAACATCGTAGACTAAGTAATATATTGTGTGGAAGAAATAGCAGTTAGCATCACAACATTGTCTAACAGAGTCAAAATATTGTGATTTGCATATTTAAATAAATACTTCAGAATGTCTAATAATGTTATAAAAATTGTTTGAAAAAATTTAAAAAAAAATTAAATAGAAGAGCTATATTTTACAACAACATAACTGAAAATCAAGCGCTAGTAGAAGTGCAGTTGAGCCGAAATTTTTTATAAAAGTAGGAAATGTAAGAAAAAACAATACCATAACCTAATAATTCCGTTAAAGTAATTTGAGGAATTTTTAAAAATTCCGTGACTTACTAGAAAATATCATTTTAACAGAAAATTAATTCCATCTAATTAAACGAACATAAATAGATGCACGATGCTCCTACATTTTAAAATACGCAGCCAACATAATAGAATAAAATATACAGTTTATTATGATATAAATAAAACCTTACTTACTTACTTTCTCACTGGCACTATCGAACCCGTAGGTTCATGGCCGCACGGACATAATCTCTCCATACGTCCCTATCCTGAGCTAATGTTTTCCAATCATTCACTGTATAATCTACTTCCCTCAAATCATAATTAATGTTATTCTCACACCTCATTCTTGGTCTACCAACTGGGCGTTTTCCCTCTGGCTTTCCTACAAGAAGCTTCCATGCAAGTCTTTCATTCCCCATACGTGCAACTTGTCCTGCCCAACGCAGTCTACGAGAATTAACTGTTCTTATTATATCTGGCTTCCTATAAAGACCATGTAGTTCATTGTTATTAGTCTTCTCCATTCACCTGTTTGAGCCTTTGGCATGGGTACCCTGAAGTAGTCCCCGCCCGGAGAACCGAATGGGGGACTATTTGACCTCCGGAAAATTTTACCACAGTTGAACCCATGTCCGCATTTCGGACGGTTGTATTTTTACGGTGAAAGATCGTCACTCTTTCGCCCAAAGTACTTTTTTCCTCTGGCTTATCACCTTCGACCAGTCCGGCATGGGTAACCCTATCGGCAGCAATGCTACCGCCGGCATAGCTCTCAGGATCATTTAAGCACGCAAGCCACTCCACCACGACAAGGTAAAGATACCATGTAGGGAAAATAAAAAAAAAAAAATAAAAAAACCTAGGTAATAAAATTATTCAAAGCTATTTATTACATGAAATAATTTAAACAAACGTTTTATCACGACAATGTTTCTTCTTAAATTAAGAATAGGTCAGCTCATTTCAAATAATAAAAATATATATTAATCAGAAAGTCTGTTGGGTGCATTCACACTGCATAATAATAATAATAATAAATAATAATAATAATAATAATAATAATAATAATAATAATAATAATAATAATAAGTAAAAAGGTTCGCCAGAGTGGGCATTGATATATTTAATCTTTGCTATATTCGTTCGGTGTTTTTGTGTTCTTTGGACACTTCGGTATGTGGTACCGTCCGCATCTGTGACCACACGAAGCACATATACATTTTTTCATTTGGGGTCGTGGTGCTTCTTGTTTTCACACACCTTTGTGATGAAAACCGTGCACAGCATAACGTGTTACAACATGTCGCTGCTCCTGGTTAGTTTTTTGTCCAGTTCCTCTCTATCATGGCTCCCGTAGCATAGAAATCAAGGTCTATCTCCCTCTTCTTCAATTTGCTTCGGTGTACGAGTTCTGTGTAGGGGCCGGTAGTAGGTAGAAGGTGTTTTCATCCTCAGATCCTCTGCATAGAACGACTCTCTTGCAGGTTCATATACAAGTCTCGACGGAGTTGTTTTCCCCACCCTTGGAGCTACTTTAAGGAAACGTGCCTTAACCTTCTCTATCCTTTCGTGATCGCTTTCTCCCATATAATGTCTAAGCCGTATGTTATGATTGGAGATATCGTTGTATCGAATAATGTCATGGCCGTGGGTAGTGACAAGCCGAGCTAGATTATTTATGCTGTAGATTGCTCTCGTGGCTGCTGCTGTTTTTCTCTTGTATATGTTGGTTGAATTATCGTAATGTAGTTTGAAGTGACATGCCTAGGTATGTGAATTTGTTAACTGTCTTTAGTGGTTCACCATTCAGCATTAGCATATCTTCTTCTGTGGCTCTTCCTCCTCTTCTAAATGTTAGTTGGACTGTCTTTTCTGGGTTGAGTGGTGAGTTTGTTTTCATCGACCCATTATTCTAGTTCCTGTAGTGCAGCCTGCAATTCTGTTTTGTTTGGACTTCCTAGTATCACATCATCCGCGTACATTATCAATGTCGTTTCCTGCATGTTTTTCAGTATGTCGGTGATATCGGACGTTACTGCATTGTAAAGGAGTGGGCTCATAGGATCATGATCCCCTTGTAGGACACCATTGGTCTGATGGATTGCATTTGATGTGTCTATTCCACCATCAATTTCGACGAGGTTGTATGCCAGGATGTTTTCTATTACATTAAGTAGCGGATGAGTTTCCCCTATCATATGCTTGAGCTTGGTGATTAGTTTGCATCGTTCTATCAGATCGAAAGCCTTTTTGTAGACTATGAAGACTGCATGGAATTTGCCTTTTGGTCTCCGTAGTGCTGTTTCTATCTCATCCATCAGGCACTTAATTGCATGTTGAGTGCTCCTTCCTCTCATAAAGCCGAACTGGCATTCTAGTTATATGCAGCAAGTTGTTCCTCTAGTCTGCGAGCCAAGGTCTCACTGCATACGAATTTGCTATTCGACATAGCGACTGTAGCGCTCCAAGCGTTGGCACAAAAAAGTAGGCCTGGTATCACTTTCTTCCATTTGCGATGGCCTGGGGTGCGCACAGCAAGAAAGTGTTTAAATGCATGTTTGTGCGCAAATTCGACTTATTATATATTCTAATTCTGGACCAGTGTTAATCCACAGTATCTATAATGGGTTGTCTCTGTATGGGCTCTCACCAGAGAGAACCCACTGTCTTCAAGAAATTTGGACGGGTGGCTTATCGCTGGTTTTCTCAACAGTTCTGCCATCTGGAGGACTTATTATAAAATCAGTCTTTTACGATATCTTATGAGACGGCATTTTAAACAGAAAAATCACAATCAATAATTAACTGATCTGTATTCCTCTACCATGTGCTAATGGAGAACGTTTCTTCTTCCATACTCATAATTGAAATATGTTAGTTCCTTATTAAAAGTACAACGCATCATTTTTATTCTATTTGATAATTCGTTAATCCTATTATAAACGATAAAATTTCGTTGTGCATAATATAAGGACTATTTAGGTGAGTATATGAATTTATTACGATCTTATCATCATTGCTTGTTTGTCTGTTTACATGGTTTACAACCTTCGCCTAATATTTGTATGGATTCTGTACAGCAGAGATAATCTGCTATGAATCTCTTCAGTGAATGCTCGAAGTATATGAAATCTTTGACGATCTTATGCCGAAGTCTTTGTAATTTATGATTTTGCTGGAATCTCTCACCTTAGCAACTATTCAGCCAAATTTAAAATATTCTTTCATTCCATCATCGATAACATGGATGCCCTCTTGTCCGATGTTACTGCTTAACAAAATGTGATATTATCCGGAATGGAATTTTTATATTTCATTGCAAATGATATTCATTGTAATTAGAAATGCAGAAATAAATACATTTTAAATTTTTATTCTAATCGCGAAATGCACAACCAGTTTCCACATTCAATACAAATGCAGCCCATGCATGCATATATTTTTTGTGCACATTTATTATCTTTCTATTTACTGGGAACCAAACATTGTATTTACCACATTTGTACTTTTTCAGTGGCAGAAGAATAATTAAATTTATATCACATTAGTTTTATTAACCAACACAAAATATAAAGTCCTGATTATACAAAAAATATATATATATATATTTGTTTTGGGCAATTTACTGGAAGTTATTTCTTTATTCTGTTTAATCTAACTTACAATTTACTTAACCTTTAAATTGGCAGTGTACCTATAAGATACATCATTTGGTTTACTTTATTTAACAATTTTAATAAACAGAAAAAGAACAGATAGAAATGAATTATATTTGTGTTGAATTACACAGTATACCTAATAATAACAGTTTTACATGATTTCATTTTCACTGCGGTCTGTTACATTCGAATAACTGACACAAGAAATTAGTGCCTTGCTAATTAAGGGTCCAACTTAGAATAGTATGGTTGGTCGAGCACTTGATAATGAAATCATTCGGTCTCTTGCACTCCAATATTTAGCAGAAAGGCTGGTCTCTTCTACAAAAGCTGGACAATGGAGGAGATGGTTTCTTTCCATATCTTCATTTAAATTTAATAGTAGTATTGATCAGCCTTAAATCTAAAAAGCTAACTAAACTATGTAACTAATTCAATGGAACTATCAAATCTAAAGGTTCATGATCTGTGGACATAAGCTCTCCATACATCCATATCATGAGTTAATGTTTTGGAAAAAGTTTCACTATTTGTCTGCCATTAATTCTAAGTTCGGCTGTGGTACGTTTTTTGGCAGACACAATTCTACACTTACATCCTTATGCCACTGATGCACTAAACACTTGTAAACACATTTCATACTATTTTAAACATTTTGGAACCATTTTATGAACATTTCTTACGATTATTAAATATTTATGAGTTATGCGAAATTTGTGCATCGGGTTCTAGAGATGCAGTAATGCTTCATGTAACATCTGCTAGGTGGCTCTCAAATTGATGTTACCAACATTTGAAAATAATTTCAAACCATATTTAGTGTTAGTGTACATAAAATTAGTTTATAGTTTATTAAATAATACGCATGTAAATTGTTTTTGTTAGGTTAGGGAATGGGAAGTCGGTTTAACGTCCATTTATTTTTAGCATTTGGGAATAAATAATATGCATGTGAATTGTTTTCTTTGGTTAGGAAATGGCAAGTTAGTTTACGTCCATTTTTTTAGCATTTGGAAATTTATTCCCGAAGTTGGTATTGCCGACTGCAGAGCCTCTACCGGAGGCTACATTAACCATTACAACAACTCGCGCATGTGCACTGCAATTCTGTGGAACTTAGAAGAATTTGTGTCTGCTGAATAACCAATTTTTTCCCTAAGTTCTACAAAATCACAGAATGCATGTGTGAGTTGCTGTAATGGTTAATGTAACTGCCGTTAGATGGCTCTGAAGTCAGCATTACAAACTTTTGGGATAAAAAAAAAATTGGGGCCCAACTGCACTTCTACTAGCGCTTGATTTTTAGTTATATTGTTGTAAACTATAGCTCTTCTTCTGTATTTACCAACATTGTTTAATATTTTAAACTTTTTCAAATAATTTTTATAACATTATTAGACAATTTTGAAGTATTTATTTAAATATGCAAATCACAATATTATGACACTGTTAGACAATATTGTGATGCTAACTGCTATTTTCTCCACACAATATATTACTTAGTCTATGATTTTTCTATCGGTGTTTTGGGTTATCGCTGGTTGAATCAGCGTTAGGGAGTGATAAGTAAGTGTACACCCATTTTTAATAAACGTTTGGTAATTTTAATATTATTAATTTTTTTTAAACATAGATCTGGGGATTTATTGCAAATATTGGTCATTTAAATTTAATAGCGACGGATAGTAATCGAGGATGATAATCGATATGTGGTTCGATAGTGGGTTATCACTGGCTCTATAAACTCTGGTGCATGCGCACTGTTGTTCTATTGGACCGAAAATATTTCATGCTAGTTTAAGTGCAGTTTTTCCAAAAATGGACATAAACTAACTTCTCATTTCCTAACCTAATAAAACAAATTACATGCATATTATTTAATAAATTGTAAACTAATTTTATGTACACTAACTTGTCCCATCGGAAGCTAACAAAACGAAGTTAATTTCTTGGGTTTGAATTATTTGTGAATGTTGGTGACACCAATTTGACAGCCATCAAGCAGATATTACATTAAGAATTTGTGCATCTGTAGAACTCAATTCACGATATTTGCATAAGAAGAAATGTATATATAATGATTCCAAAATGTTTATAATAGTACGGAACTTTATTATAAATGGTCAAAAAGTGTTTAGTGCAACAGTGGCAAAATAATGTATGAAAAATCGTGGCAGACAAATAGGGAACCTCAGCCAATGTTTTTTCAAACATTCCCTGTACAAGTTTCCGTGGCCCTCTTTCATTCCCCATTTGTGTCACATGTCAATTTTGTACTATTCCTTGCTGTAGGTAAGTGGTTTAAGGCATCTTGTCTTGCTACAGAGCTATGGGACATGTGCTGATTCAAGTTCTCCCATGGGGGAAGAAATTTTCTCATTGAATTTTGGCCAGTAGGGGACCAATGTCCACCCCGACATCATGAAGAATTTGGGTAGCTAATATAAGTAACAGCTCAGGTTGAGAAAACCAGCAACAATGGTTGAGGGATCTGACATGCTGGCTGGATAATTGGCCACATCTGTGACTTAACACATCCACAATTATCCAGCTAGCATAGGGATGACATGTGGTCAGCATGTGAGGCCTGCAACCGGGTGTAAGGTCAAGGACCTTCTAGACCTATAGTGCCATGGAGTTTTTTAGTTAAAATTTATAGTGAAAAGTACTTACATAGAATAAAATTGTAGAAATTGAATGGAAAAGGCACTATATGAAGAACTCAAAGCAACAGTTCACTAAATATTCCAATAAATATGTCATGCTACATCAGAGCCATGTATTAGCCTCTTCTTCTTCTTCTTCCTTCCAAGTATTAGGCCAAGGCCTGTTACGATCCTATAGAATATTTTCCCTTATGGGAAATTCTCGTATAAGACTTGAAAGCATAATAATAGTCCCTTCGATTGGTTGCTGGCCAAAGGAAGGCAAGACCAGTGATGGGGCTGCCATCTTATAGCCTCTGGTCAGGCTTTTCTGGAGAAGAAAAGAAAATAAAGGAAAGACGAAATGGAAAAAAAGGAAGGACTCCCTAGCCCTCGGATGCCCTAATAGCGTTGGGGTCGAAAAAACAAGTTAACCAAGAGAGGTTAGATAGTAAAGTTAAAAGAGTGCAAAACACAAGTAAGTGGAAGAAATGTTTTGCACAGCTTGGGCACCTTGTGGTCGCCATCCACATATCCCCTAGATGAGGACCCCTGAGGGGTATTAGCCTATTAACAAAATATATATGTTTATAATTATATACCAAGAGGACAAAGATCACTGGGCCGTCCTATGAAACGCTGGAGGGAAAATTTTCTATAGGATCGTAACAGGCCTTGGCCTAATACTTGGAAGGAAGAAGAAGAAGAAGACAAAATATAGAGATTATGACATTTTGCTGTTTCTCCCTGAGTGCCATCTCACCAGGAATTACTGTACACTGGCAAAAACACATTTTCGAAGCCTATGATGCAATTTGGGAAGGTTCCAAAGAATCTCCAATTCTGTTACACTTAAAGTGAGTGCTGTGGTTAAAGGTATATGAAAGCAGGTTATATTGAAGCTGGTTCTTCAAGAAAGAACCACTTTAATGGATTTTTTTGGCCTCTTTACATACCAGACATAACCAATGGGATGCAAGGAATCCATTAAAGTGTTTTGTTTTCTGAAGAAACAGCTTCAACATATCCTACCTTCAAATGCCTTTAACCATGGCAATCACTTTTGGATGGAAGTTACATTGCAATAAATGGTTGTTATATTGAGGACATGTTGTGAAGAGTAGATCAAAGAGTAAATGAATAATATTAATTGTGATGGTAAATAAAATATCATAATTCACGTCAGAAAGTATTATGTTTAGGACCAATATTTGCTTGTTTTGTTGCATACTGATTCTGTAAATGTTAGAATTTTTTTTTCAGAACACCCTATAGTTAATCCTTGATTCCAAGACACATGAGTAGAGTGAGTAGATATATGAAATTTCATATTCTAAACTATGAAGATTAATAAAGAGGGAACCAGAAATGTTCACCTTAGTCAATGGTGAATCTAAAGCACTTGAGAAAAAATTTATACTGCATAATATTTTAATAATATCTTCATACTTTTAGAAAATATTAATATTTTTGCATATATAAGTATCGCAAATATTGACAGTTTACAGATACTTGCAACTGATTGTACTTGCTTTTTTTTTTTACTTCCCTTCCTTCATTACAAACAAGTTTATGGATACAAAACAGACTTTTGAAAAGAAAGTTCGAGAAGAATGAATCTGGAAGCAAGTAATAAAAAAATGTCCTGAGGATGGGTATTTCCATGCTTCACCACAAAATACTTAGTTTCGAGTGCAAAATTCCTCTGTCACTATCTTTGTTGTGGCCTGATGTATCTGAGACATTTTACAATTAGCATGAGAATTTTTCTGCATAACATAAAGTGTGTAGTAGGTACATTGCTTGCGAAGATGTTGAAAACTGGAACTGAAATCTTGTTTTCCAATTTTAAGTACTATACAAGTGATTGAAATCTAATCTTCTGCACCTATTATGACAAAGAGGTAGATTTAATATTTTGTATTAAATTTAAATTATATAAGAATATAAGTGCTAACACACAAATACAAAGTAAAGGTGAAATGTTCCACTAAAGACCTGTCTGTCCTTGTGGACTAGTGATTACCTTGCCCCCTCGCTGATTTCAAAATTTGTAGGTTCAAAATGATGGAATTTTCAGGGCATAAAAATTCTGTGTGTGGATTCCTTCTGAAGGAAACTAAAGTGTAGGTCCCATATCATACCTTTACAGAATGTAAAATAACCTCAAGCCTGAAAAAAAGAGACATCTGAGCAAAATTTGTTGGCCCTTTCATGCCCATATTTGAATGGTGACACTAATGACATAAGATGTTGAAAACATTATAAAATAAAATAATATATAACTACGGACTTTAGAAAGCCTTTTTTAGACAATTGGCATGAGGTGTCAGCCAGTTATATCAGCTCTGTATCATAGCCACTTTTACTTCCAGAACATACATCTGCTACTAATTTCTGTTAGTGGCTAAGTTGACCCCAAGGCCATGGTGCTGCCTGACGATAGAGGCCAGTTTAAAAATCCTGAGCCCCTTGGGAATTGAATCTGCAACCTTTCGGCCTTTAGCATGTTGCTTTAATCAGTTACCCTATGCATGTGTGTCCCACTTCCCAAGAACATAGGAAATCCAAAATTTAAAGGCTCTTTTGGAAAATTATTGTAAATGGTTAAAAATTTATTTCATGAAAGCAAAATCCATTGTTATGTTTATTTTGGGGCCTTATATTAAACTGTAGATTTTCTACTGAAGCCTATTATAACATTTTGAATTGTTATTAAAATTTAAAAAATAAATTAGATAGTAATGTATACAGATATCAATAGATTAATATACACATATTATTCTATAGCAATTCGCCTCGTCTTTAAAATAACTAATGTTGAAGTATTTTCACAATAATGTTATTTCATTATGAAATAATCCTTTTTTTGTCAGTCTAACAATAGCTCTGATCATTTCCTATCTTCAGGCCTATTTTTAATTTTAAATTTTCAGACTATTGAAAACACAATAACGATATTAGTGATAATCCCTTATGGATAAGGGTTGATGAAACCACAGATGCAATTGGACAATATGTAAATGGAGAGAAAGTGTCAAATAGAATGAGATGGGAGAATAATTATGATTGTATGGAGGCAAATTATATAGAGAATGATTGGAAAATATTAACTGAGGGAGGATAGGGATGTATGGAGAGCTTATGCACACATGGCCATGAATCTTGGGTCCCATAGTGAGTTGGAAACTGTGTCTGCATTGTTATTTTTAATTAAATGTTATGTGAATGATTAGTGATTAACTGATTACTTTTTGGTTTAAATTATTGAAAGGTAATTAATTGTAATGGTAAACATTTTACTAGTGTCCACAGCTGTGATCTCGAGTTAGCATGCTGCCTTGTCACGCAGCGGGCCTGGGTTCGATCCCCAGTCAGGACAAGTTTCCTGGGTGATGGTTTTTTTTCGGGGTTTTTCCTCACTTGTAAGATAAATGTCAGGAAACTTTAAGGCCTAAACGGTTTCTGAACATCATTAACATATTCATTAAGTTTAGGATTAAGGCCTTTCCTGGTGCATCATTACCATCATCATCACTATCATATATCATCGGGGCATCACTATCGCATATCATCGGGGCAGCATAACTCTGCCTTCCAGGCGCCCCAACCTCAGAAGTGGGTTGCAATAACACCATGCCGGGAGAGAATACCAGAATGTCGAAATGACAAGTAGTGGCATTGAATAAATAAATAAAAACATTTTACTAGTCTACAGTATTAAAATAAGTTTATAATTATAAATAAATAACACACAACAACAAATTTGAACTTTTTGTCGCTCGCAGAAATGAAAATAGGTGATTCTAGTTAATTGGCATGCGCTGATTTCGAATTTGAAGTGCGTTTTTCTCTATCACCTAACAGTTTTTTGCGAGGACGTGTTGAACGTTTTTCATTATATTTCGCTTATTATTGCTTATCTGCACTTAGTTTCAATTTTTTTGCAATAATATTGCTAGAAGCAATTGTTCTATGTAAAACCAAATCATATAATATCCAAAAAGTTAAAATATTTTTTTCTAAGAAGGATAAATAAGTAGTTACATTACGACACATGCTTAAATTGTAGCAAAAATCTCACCTTTCAAAACTTCTTCTGGATGACTTACGCCGATAAGATGGCTCCGAAACGTCTGTGATAAGTTGCCAGCAGTAATCAGCAAGCATGTTGGTCACTGATTTCCCTTTATAACGCCTTTCCATTTCTAAAATGTCTTCGTGGAACCTTTCGCCATGTTCATCACTGACGTCACCCAAGTTCGGTGAAGAATCACTATGTTTAACAGGTCGCATGGCTGACTGCAAATTTGGATACTGAAGAGAATGCTTATTTTTTTAAGTGAAACCAGATATATTGACCATACAGAAATAAGTCAGTGATGTGGTCCGTAGGTTCCCTCCACAACATTGGAATGGCAAATGGCATGCACGAATGCGAACCTTTTAACCACCCTATTAAAATCCTTTGGCAGTTTGTACAGCAAAAATTGGGGGCCCAATATTTATCAGTATCTCCAAATTTACTATAGTTCCCGAAATATAAATTGTACGCCTTTATAACTAGTTCTGCGCTGAGATTTTGTACAATAGTCTCCACATACGTAACAGAATAAATTAGGAGAATTCTTACAGCGGCGAGACATTGCAAAATTATAAAAACACTAAAACTTACGTATTAAAATATATTATAGTAGATTGTTTTAATTCAATTTCCTTATAATGATACACAATAATGCATATATCGACACTTCACAATCACAATGATGTAATGTAAGACGAACTGCACAGAATGAGGTATTACAAGCCATTACTTCACGTATTTGACAGTGGCAATCAGGAAATTTTGTATACCTGTGTATTCCTGAGGGTTTAACAATCCCTAAGAGTAATAAAACCGTGCAAAAGAAAAAGAAGGGTGACCAGTTTGAGAGACAATAGTGCCTGCGACTCTCACGGAAACGATCACTTCTGCTAAAGGTTGTCGTCGAAATATCTGACTCCGGTTAGGTGATTGGAAAAAACTAATATCATTTTTGTCTTCTGCGAGTCCGAAAACATAGTTATTGATATATTTCAAGCCTGTGAGTAATTCTTTGTTGTTATGTGTAATTAATCATTAATTCATTATATTTTCATTTAAATGCTTATAATTTACCAACAAAGGAATAAAAATTAATGCTGACAAAGAAAATAAATATGTTTCATATTTGACAAAGATTTCTTCATAATCCTACTCACTCTACTCATGAGTTCAAACCTGGTCAAGGTTGATCGATTTTTTAGGGTATAAAAATCTAGAGTGAGGGTTTCTTCAAAAGGGAACAAGCCTAAAAAAAAAGAAGAAAGATGCCTCTGAGCAAAATGTATCAGCCCTTTCAAGCCCATATTTGAATTGTAGTGCTACTGACCTTAGGTGTTAAAGAGCATAGTTAAATAAAATAACAGAACAGTTACTCTTATTTTTTAACTAATGGTTTCTATTTTGTCTGTTGAACAGATTTTAACAATGAGTGAAGAAAGTTCACTTGATGGTTCTGATTGGCACCATGAAGGTGAAGTCGAAAGCTGGGACAGTGAAGATGACCTTGCAGTGTTAATGAGCCAGCTTTGTAGAGTGTGTGGAGAAGCAAGTGATGACCTTGTGGAATGTTTTGGTCAAAAGGGCAAGGAAATATTATTGGTGGAAAAAATACATACACATTTACCAATTATGGTACTCTTTAGTCATTACATTATTTACTTTCAGTATCATCATTTAAGAAAGCTAGACATCCCATTAAAATTTATTGTGAATGACATCTCTGTAGTCCCCTTATAATCCTCCTCCCTTATATATTTTTCTTGAAACAACATATATGGAAATTCATGAGCACTGAGCACATGGAAAAGTAGAATGAAAGAAGTGATTATACAGAGTGGTCTATGACATTCTCTACAGTACTTGATGGTAAGCAGGCCTGGCATCAGCATTTGTCACTCCCTCCACTGAAGTTGTATGTTATAGTTAGTCTTTCTCTCTTTCGTTCTCTCTCTGTCCCTGCTTACAATAATACAGTACATGGTTGCATTGCTATTGAAAGTTACTGTTCAGTTGCCTATGAGCTCTGTTGATGTTAGTACTGATCTATGTCTTAGTTAAAAAATGAAGATTGTGGTTTAATATGGCACTTACTTAATATAGAAGAACTGTGGACCAGGTGACATCATTTTGCAATGCAATTTCATGGTTTCTCATTCCATAAAGGATGAGACAGAGAGAGAAAGACTGTAAGCATGGGCATGCAGCATACTCTGTTCACCAAGAACAGCAAGAGCTGAAGCCAAGTGTCCCAGAGAATGTCATAGCCACTCTGTATTTATAAACCTGTTACTCTGAATGTTGATTTTAAACATATTGCATTGTGACATACATACGTCCCAAGGCAAAAGATCATTGGGATGTCCAAAAAAAACACTGGATGGAAAATTCCTCTTTGAGACCATAACAGGCCACATGGTTGATACTGGCATGGATGATGTCATCCTATCAGCATTTTAGGGTAATATATTTTTAAATAGAGTGATTTGTTTTCATCTACTCATTGACTCTTGTTGTTTATCTGTGCATCATAAGTTCTCACTTATTATGAATTTCTGACACATGGTTGTTCGGGAAAAATGTTTTGGTCTCTTCCATAATATATAAAAGTATTGTTTCAAATTTTCTTAATACCTTATATGAATTTTCGTATTATTCCATGATCTGAAGATCAATTTTTCTAAGATTTTCCACCTCACATCTTTTAATTTTAAATTCTGTGCAATATTCTGGATTCTATCATATAATCAAACCTTTCAAAAGTTAACAACTGGCATGGAGAAGACAGATGTTTTGAAGTAAATTCAACTTCACTAACTGTAACATTGAACTCATCTCACAATCTAATGTCTACTGTTCGAAAGTATAGGGTCATCGAAAAAGTTTGCAGCAATTTAAAAAAAATCATAGCTCAGGAACTATTTGAGATATTAAAACGAGCACTTTTTTTTGTTAAATTCACCAACTCAAAAAGTTTTTTTTTCCCTTACCTTAGAATGTTTCTATGTGCGCTCCGTTGGTTGCTCTGCAAACATCAAGCCGATAGTCAATTTTGGCCCAACAGCGCTGGATCATTGCAGGTGTGATTGTTGCAACAGCATCGGTGATCCTTTGTCTTAAATGTTGCAGATCTCTGATCGGTTCTCTGCACACAATGTTTTTTACCTCAATGTTTTTGATGCACGATCAGGTCATTGACCCTTTCTATTTTATTGAGCAGACTATCACAGGAGATGTTTATTTAGATGTGCTAGAACAGTATGTTTTCCTACAAATAGGCAATTGAAGAAGAAAACAACGCAATGTTATTCTTTCAACAAGATGGCATGCCCCACACTTTTCCCAACAAGTTTGAGACACTCTGCATGCAAGATTCCCTGATTGGTGGATTGGTAGATCCAATCCTATTCAATGGCCTCCTAGAAGCCCCGACTTGACACCCCTAGACTTTTTTATGGGGATATGTAAAAAAAACATTGTGTACAGTAAACTGATCAGAGATCTGCAACATTTAAGGCAAAGATCACCAATGCTGCTGCAACAATCACATCTGTGATGATCCAGTGCTGTTGCCCTGAAATCGACTATCGGCTGGATGTTTGCAGAGCAACCAACTGAGTGCACATAGAAACATTCTAAGGTAAGAAAAAAAAACTTTTTGAGTTGGTGAATTTAACAAAAAAGTACTCATTTTAATATCTCAAATAGTTCCTGAGCTATGATTGTTTGAAATTGCAGCAACCTTTTTTGATGACCCTGTATTCAATATTTTAATTTATTATTACAAGTCCATCTGGAACAATAACACAGTTGTTATTTAGTGAAGGTTGTTAATAGATGCTGATTGTTATGACTCTTTGATTAATTGTAATTAATGTTAGACTAAACTATAGGTTGAGAATACCAGATATAATGGCTGTAAATGTCACCCTTGTATTGGCCACCTCTATTTCAATATAAGTGGATGTGAGGTCAATAGTCAGCTTGTAAGCTAAGGGTTTTCTAGGTCTGTTGTACCGTAGAGTTATATATCTATAAACTTATGATATAGGATTGGGTTTGTATATAAATGAATTATATTTTATGAAACTAAATTGAATACCCCAATCGAGATCCTGAAAGTGTACATTCAATGTATTATTTCACATAAAAATATGCATTTTTAAAAAATGTTTATGTGAACAAAAATGTTTGATTTTTCTCCAAAAATAAATATTTTAGTGCTTTTTAGACATTATGTAAATAAATATTTTTGACAATTTCTCTGTAAGTACATATTTTAGTACTTTCCTCATATTACAACACATAAATATATCTCAGTAGATTTGCATCTTGATCTTTGCTGATTCAGTTACATGTATCAGGATTACATCTTACATTGTTCTCTTTGTTATTGTGATGTAATGTATTGATTATAAGATGAGGTTTTATTTTTTAAAATAAAAGTTACTACTGGAAGTAACACTATGAGGTAATTTAAAATTGAGTCAGAGAAATTTTTTTACATCTCACCTCGTAAAACTCCATGTTTTCACAGGTTTCAAAGGCCATTGACTCCATCCTCAGCCAAAATTCCGACTGTTGAAATTCTGTTGTTGACATTTTCATCTGGGCTGCTGTCTGGTGTCAATTTGATGAACTTGGAAGATTAATATAATAAATTTGGGAATTTTAACATTATGAGGTTTTATCAATAAGAATCAAATGAATTGTGAATTCTTCTTACCTCATACTTCTATGTTTTTTTAAACACAGCACCGCAGTATCGGAGAACAATCTTCCCCATCATCAGCTGTTTTCATGACTCAATTTTTTCTTTTCCTGGTAATTTTCCAAATGACAGTTTGGATAATTACCAGCAAAAGAAAAAAATTGAAAGTTTGGATAATTACCAGCAAAAAAAAATAATTAACAGTCATGAAAACAGCTGACGATGGGAAAGATTGTTCTCCGATACTGCGGTGCTGTGTTTAAAAAAAAATAGAAGTATGAGGTAAGAAGAATTCACGATTCATTTGATTCTTATTGGAAGATTAAATTTTGCTCGCTGGGAACTTCAAAATTCATGGTTCTGTAAACTGTTAATTCCAAAACCTTTTCTAAACATTTCAAAAGTTTAGTTTCTTTTCCAATTGTGTGATTCTCTAGAAAACTATGAGCAGCAATTGCAGATTTTCAATTTCACCATTTAATATTTCTAAAATGTTCTTTTGTATTAATTATTGGAAAATTAATAGTTATTAATAAGTTATTAGAAGAATAATCTTCTAACAACATAAAAAAGGTTAATGTCCCAGATAGTAAGAAATGTGGAATATATTAAATTAGTTGCAATGATTGCAATAAAGTATATACAGGAATAATAATTAAATGAATCATGATTTTTTCTTACCTCATACTTCTACGTTTTTTAAACACAGCACTGCAGTATCGGCGACACATTGTCATCATCAGCTGTTTTCACGACTCTGATTATGACGACAATGTGTCGCCGATACTGCAGTGCTGTGTTTAAAAAAACATAGAAGTATGAGGTAAGAAGAAATCACGATTCATTTAATTATTATTAATTGAACCTCATAATGTTAAAAATTCCCAAATTTAATATATATATATATATATATATATATACAGGAAAACTAAAAGGAATTTAGAGACTCATACAAAAGAACATTTTAGAAATACTAAAAATGGTAAAATTGAAAAATTGGTAATTGCAGCTCATAGTTTGCTAGAGAATCACATAATTGGGAGAGAAACTAAACTTTTGAAAAATTTAGAGAAGCCTTTGGAATTAACAGTTTGGCAAAAAATATACATTCAGAAGAACAAATATAGATCCATGAATTTTGAAGTTTCTGGTGAGCAAAATTTAATCTCAAAGTTCATAAAATCAGCACCAGATGGCAGTTCGGAAGATGATTTCAACAGTCAGAGTTTTGGCTGACGATGGAGGTAATGGCCTTTGAAACTGGTCCTGTGAAAACACGAGAAGTTTTATGAGGTGAGATACGAAAATATTTCTCTGATTCAATTTATAAATTGAGATTTCTTGTTTGTATTGTTAATCTAAAAATATAAATTGAGATTTCTTGTTGTATTGTTAATCTAAAAATAATTAAAATAAAAGTATTTAAGCAATCTCCAAAAGACAACAAACTAAATTGAATTAATACATACACATCTGCTGTAACAAGAGTTTAAGAATGTACTAAAGACAGAATCAATTACTAGATCAGTCTGGTAAAATCTTATGTTCATCTGCAATTGATGTGTTCCAATATTCATTTTTGTAGTAGGTTGTGTGCTTTCTCAAGTTTTTATTTTAATACAGTGGACACTTTTTAATTCGAACTCAAGGAGGAAGTTTTAAAAATTTGAATTATCAAAACTTCGAATTAATGAAGGACACTTTATTTTACATAGTACTGTACCCTGAAGTAAATTTATTTCTTGCAAATAGTGCAATTAACATGCTCTGTAACTCATCTTTTATATTTTGTCATAAAATGTGTAGTCCTAATAGTTTGACACAAGTTTAAAACACTTCAGTACAAGACTGCTCCCCAATAAACATTAATGTTTTGTTAAGCATACACTTGAAGAAAAGTCCAATTTTATCCACATTAAAGATGTCTTTTGATTCATAATTCCTTGTGAATTCAGGTAATCCACTTATTAGTTGTTTCCCTATTAACTTAAGCACTCTCACTGCACACCTTTTTAAACGAAATGCTATTTCTTTCCTGAAAACCTCTGAACCAACCTCCACTTGCTTTAAAAATTTTAACACCCAACTTTTCTGCAAATTTTTCGGCCCTGGCACACACTAATGGGCCACTCAGTGGTATGTTATGATCATGTGATTGTTTTAACCAGAAAATTCACCTCTCTTATGCATTTCCTACTTCTACCACTTTGTAGGTTCCAACTCTCCATTATTATTTTTTTTATTATTTATGTAGGTAGATAAAGTGTTTGGCAGTATTGCATATTCCTTGACAATATCACACTTCTTCTTTGTTCCTTTTTCTACTTCCCTAAGCACTTTAACTTCTTCTTTTTTTTTTTTTGCTGATGTTAAACTGATGTACACTCCCTGTTTCAACATTGTGAATTGAATCACTTAATAGATTTGTACTGACTGAAGTCATTAACTGTACTGTATGTGTACATGTACCTGTACTGTAAACGTAAGGGAGGGTACATGCATTATTCTCAGTTTTTGGGCTTTGAGTGATGGGTGGGTGTCCATGTACTGTACCCGACGACACAAAGAGGTGGACAATACAGTCCAGTTTGCTTGCCATCTAACGGGACTTTAACAATAAGCAATTAGGAATGTGGGTACTAGATGAATTCTTGGAATTTTTCAACCATATTTCAACTTTTATAGAATTCAGATTACTTTTTTCATTATCAATAAATTGAATTGTGACTTCAAATTATCCAAATGTTGGCTTCAAAACATCAAATTAAACATGGGTTTTTAACATTATTTTAAATAGGAGTTTCAAGGGGATTGTACTTATATTCGAATTACTCAATTTTTTGAATTATTGAATGTTGAATTAACCGGTATCTACTGTATAAAATAAATTAAAATGTTTCATACCTCTACTCATAATCAATCTTCTAAGTATATAAGTATATCACGATTTCAAGGTCTTGGCGACCACATTCCTCAGTACACTCTTGCCGACTGATGTTATGTCTTCCTCTGTTTTATTTAATGTTTTAATGTTTTAATAGTATATTGCAATATGAGTGTAGTGAGTGAGTTTGATGAAAATGAGGAAAACTTTGAAAAAATGAGATGTAGGCTGAGTTTTTCTAAAAAACCACTTAATACAATAGCATTGCATGACAAATATTGTTATAAATTTGATTATATTAAAAAAAAAGTAAAGTGATCCCACTACAGGCCTTAGGAGGCCCTTGGGGTAGTGGGAGGTTAAGGCTCCCACTTTTTCTGGACAATCGGCACTTGATGTCAGCCGGGTTGTCAGCCCTGCATGACGGCCGCATTTACCCCCAGAACAAGCGTCTGGTACTCATTTCCATTAGAGGCTGAGTCGACCCCAGGGCCATAGTGCTGCCAGAAGGTTTGGGTCAGTTTAAAAAATCCTGACCCACCAGGACTTGAACCCTCGACCTTCCGGCTTGTAGCGCAGTACCTTAACCACTACGCTATGGCGTGCCCCCTTGATTATATTTAGATAATTTATAATTTAACTGAAATCCGTGTTTCTATCTCTAAAGTTAGAGATTGAAATTTGAATTGTGTATACATATTGTTATGAGAACCATAAGCAAAGTAGCAGCCGTAAGCAAAATTGCATACTTGACAACCAATAACAATCCCCATAGTACAACTAGTATTATGCATTATGATTTGTAATGCATTGTTATGATCCATGACAACATTCGTAAGTACCAAAAATTGTTTATGTTATAGAACAGTTTTTAGCGCTTTTTGAATCCTAGCACAAAATAATGTTTTTATATTATAATATATTCTCGTTTATTTCATGCATTTTTTTACCATATTTTTATTAGCTAAAAGGTGGATGCATAATTTATGCGAGGAATGTTTCAGGGATTGGTAGTGTACTGGTAATTTTCCCTTTGAAGGGATGTTGGTTTTGTTGTTCATCAGTGGTTATAAGACAAGTAAGAGGGAGTCATTTGTTTTTATCCCATGCCTAATTCTCAGTCACCTCTCTCCAAGGGCAGGCTTGCCTTTGTACTTTCACTAATAAAACATTTTTAAAAAATGTTTATCTATTGTGCCAGAGTTTTGAAAACTATGCAGTGGGGAGAAAAAGATTGTAATGTGAGAATGCCGGCTATTAGTAGCGCAAAAGATAATAGACAATCTTCATCACACTTGCTTGTTAAGGACCCCCCTATCACTCTAGCAGGTAGTACTGTTTACTATAAGCCATTGAAACTTATTAAAGGCAATTTCTTCTGCCCCTCAATCTGATAGTAAAGTACATTTGATTAAAAAAAAATCATTGTCATACATGCATGAAATATACAAGGAAAAATATTTTTTTTAAAAAGTATATACAAAATATCCTGGTGCGTGAATTATGAGAGTAAATATGGTATAGTGATTAGCAGATCTGGTTGCCAATTTGGGTCTTAGATATATTCATACTTTTTTTTGGATTAATACACTGTTTTCCAATGTCAGGAGATAGATATAGGGTTTTATATGAGAAAAATCTGGGTTTAAAAGCTAAACTAGAGGCTGAAGGATTGAATTATACTACTTCTGCCATTAAGTTATAGGAATCTAAAAAAATAAACTCCATGGTGCAACAGGCCTAGAAGGTCCTTGGCCTACCAGCTACACTTCCACATGTGTTAATCCCAGAGTAGAAGATCATCCAGCCAGTTTAGGGGTGACATGTGGTCAACATATTGGGACCCCAGCCTTTATAGCTGGTTTTCTCAACTTTGAGCTGCTACTCATTGTAACTACCCAAATTCCTCACAATGCCAGGTGGGCACTGGTCCCATACTGGCCAAATCCATGAGAAAATTTCTTCCCCCAAGAAGACTTGAACCAGCGCAAGTCCCTAGCTCTGCGCCAAAGCATCTTGGCTTAACCACTTGGCTATGGCACGGGACTAAAACAGTCTCTCAGAAAATATAAATGACACTTAAAAAAGTGTTTGATTTAGAATCTGTATAAAATGACTCAGCTGAATGTGCTGCCATTCTGTAGAGGCACCAGCTATTCTATAATAGCTGTATGCACAAAATAAGAGAAGAAATGATTCTTTACTTTAATTTACTTATTTATTATGTGTATCAAACATACACTCTGGGCCAGCAACCCATCAGGTGAATAAATTTATATTGTTTTCAAGATTTGTAGTGAATGACCTTCAATATTCAGTACATAATTTAAAATATTGTGGATGGAAAATGCAATATGGTTGTCAATACAAAAAGAAAGTTATGGCACTGATGGCCTTTTGTGCAAAATAGTCTTTTTTTTTCAATGAATTAGATAGCTATCACTGTGTGCTGTCAGAAGAAGAACAGATTGAAAATCCTACTTTCAGGGCATCAGATGTCATACTTGTGTGGAAAATGATATTGTTAATTATAATTATATAATATTATTACATATGAAGCAGAAAAGAAAAAATGAGCTCTTGTATCAAGAGCATTATGACAATCTTTTTGCCAACAGCAATATGGTTTTTATTTTCATTTTGCATTGCCATATGAGGTAATTTTTTCATCACATTTTTTATTCTGCCTTTTTTTAATATCAAATGTTCTGTTGTTCAGGTAACAGAAGAAGATTTGCTGCCTGTGAATGTCTGTTCTGCATGTGTTTCAAAAATAGAAATGTGCCATGAAATGGTAACCAACTGTTTGGAAGCTGATGCAAGAATGAGAAATCTGCTTGGCTTTGATTTACCAGCAGGCTATGAGGTTTGTTGTCAAACATTTTAACTTGTATACATAGAGTGGTGTTAGAAAGTTAGAAAGAAATTTTATTACTTTACCTCATAATCTTCTTCTTCTTAGACTAATTTCGGGACTTTTTCGGTTCCATCATCAGTATTTTCACGACCATTATTGTGTCATGCTAAAGAGCCGCAACGTCATGAAAATACTGATGATGGAACTGTGGAAGGTCCCAAAACTACTCTTAGAAGAAGATTATGAGGTGAGGTAATAAAATTTTCAAAGTTAAAATTGGGAAACACATTATGAGGTTCTTAATTAATAAATTAATGAGTCATTTTAACATCTTACCTCATATTTCATGTTTTATCAAACACGGTAACTATAGTTTTCAAATGATCTTGTCATTCATTTTCAACCGCCATTATGACTACCGGATATTCGTTGGAATCTCCCAACGGTTGAAAATTAATGACAAGATCATTTGAAAACTATAGTTACCGTGTTTGATAAAACATGAAATATGAGGTAAGATGTTAAAATGACTCATTAATTTATTAATAAAATTTTACTTAAATAAAATCCAAATTTTAGTTTAACCTTTATTGGAAGTTATTAGAATTTGTGATAGTGGTAATGAGATAGATTATGATGAAATTGTTGATAGTTTTGTGCGTGATAAATGAGAGAAAAATTATAAAAGTGACGGACAAGAAAGTAGAGAGTCATAAGACAATACTAGTTGGATTAATCTATCTTCAAAATGCTGCAAAACACAAAGTGCCATTAATTCGGATTGGGAAAAAGTAAATAATAATTTAAAAAAAATATAAAATCCTATTTAGTAGTAAAGGAATTATTCAAAAGCCACCAATAAAATCATATTTTAGCAAAACTCTGTCTTTAACACTCCTATATATTACCGTTCTATGTCACAGGATAGGTTTGAACTTTTGAACAGGATTATTCATTTCATTGATATGAATTTTGATGGAAATAAGAAATTATTCAAAACATATCCCATTGTAAAACTAGAAGCACATGTCAAACAGGTAGATTTCTCACGCTATGGCAGACCCTCTAAAACACCAATTCCTGATAAACTAACTACTAAACTGAACTTTTATAGGTATAAATCACTATGAGGTTTAATGTAAGATAAAATCAAGTGTTTCATACCTCTACTCATAATTAATTATGAGGAGAGGTATGAAAAACATTTGATTTCTTCTTCTTCTTCTTCCTCTTCCTTCCAAGTATTAGCCAAGGCCTGTTTACGATCCTATAGAAAATTTTCCCTCCAGCGTTTCATAGGTGGCCCAGTGATCTTCGTCCTCTTGGTATATAATTATAAACAGCTTTGGGGATCCGATTTGAACTCATTCTTTCAAGATGGTGTTTCCAATTTAGTTGGTACTGTTTAATATATTCCAAAATTGGCATAGTCTTCAATTCTTTTAAGATATCGGTTTTCCTTTTCCGATCCTCTGGTGTAACCCTGTTCTGTGCATGAATCTCATTTCTTAAGTCGTTATTCTGCATTTGATTTTATCTTAACTACTAAACATTTTATTGAGAGGATTCCTCCTATTGAAAAGAAGGCCAAGTCCACCAAAAGATGTGCAGTGTATTGCAAAAAAACAGGAAAGAGAAAGGAAACAACCTTCTGGTGCAAGGACCGTGAAGTGGGGCTGTATTTTGATGATTGCTTGAAGATTTATTGTACAGTGGCCACATTTTAGGCAAGTATTTGAAATATTTCTGTATACCCAATGAAGGTGGGGGGGTTTCTCTTCCTGATATGCCTATAAAAATGTTTGCAATATGTTAGTAGTTTTATAGACAGCACTTTTTTCCGAACCCTGTAAAAAAAAAGCAACTGGCAGCCAATTTAAATACTGCCACAATTTGGGGTCAGGATTTTTAAACTGACCCAAACCCTCTGGCAGCACCATGGCCCTGGGGTCGACTCAGCCTCTAACTGAAATGAGTACAGACACTTGTTCTGGGTAAAGGCAGCCGTCACGCAGGGCTGACAACCCTTGCTTACATAAAGTGCGCGATTGTCTAGAAAAAGTGGGATCCTTAACCTCCCACTACCCCAAGGGCCTCCTGAGGCCTGTTGTGGGATCACTTTACCTTGCCACAATAGTAAGTCAGCTTGAAGGGTTAATATTACAGTAAATATATAAAATTCTATTACTGAGATGCCATTTTATAAAGTAAATGTCAAGTAAAACTGCTCAATAGACAAACAGTTATCACAAGATGAAGATCTTAAGGTGATGCATTAGCTTGTATATATTTAATATTGCCCTGGAAAAAGTTATGAGAGTTGCAGAAATTGATACCAGGGGAGTCCAGGTTCGATATCCGGCAGGGTTGAAAATTTTATTATTTAATTTAATTCCAAAATTTTCGATCTCGGAGCTAGGAGAGGTGGTAGTTTACAATTTGTAATTGCTAGATTGTGCACCAGATTCCTGCATTAAATTGCAAACCACTCCACAATGCACAAGTTGAGAATGCATATGATATTGTTGATATTGTTGTCCATCGATGGGGACATTAAACCTGGTGGTCCCTTTTATGCTTTTCAATAGCAGTAGGCTACATGCCGGCACCAGGTTTCACCTTCTCCCTTCTCTTCATCATCATGCCTCATACGTACACTTTACATTACTCAAACATAAACACTCATCTTACACTCCTCTCTGTACACAATATAAGAATACATCATCTAAGTAAAGTGGTCTGCCAAAGTGGTGCATAAATTGAAAAGATGCCACATTAACCTCATCTATCCGCCCAGTGCAAACTCCATAGCATGTAAAGTGCTGTAGGTGTCATTAGAACACACACACATAACATTGTAGAGATCAGTCCAAATCCTAGCATATGCTGATTATATTCACATCATAGAAAGATCAATAAAAGTAGACAAAATATATGAAAATGACAAAAAATGAAATAAGAATAATTTTTTTATCATAAGTGATAAATACTACTTTGTAAAGGTTAAAGAATTTAAATATTTATGTATAATAGTAACAAATGAAGACTATGCTAATTTTGGAATATATTAAACACAATCTTGAAAGAATGAGTTTAAATCGGATCACCAAAGCTGTTTATAATTATATACCAAGAGGACGAAGATCTCTGAGTCGTCCTATGAAACGCTGGAGGGAAAATTTTCTATAAGATCGTAACAGGCCTTGGCCTAATACTTGGAAGAAGAAGAAGAAAACAAGATTTATAAGGGAATTAATCAGAGATTAATATTAGGCAACAGAGGACATTTTGGACTTAGAAGCAATTTAGCTCTCAATACCCAGTCTTCAAACAAAAATCAAAATATAAAAGTCTGTCATCCAGGAACTCTGTATACTAAGCGAATTCTTTAGCAAGTTGAAGTTATGGTCCAATTTTCTGGTTTACGGAATATATCTTTCGCTTGTTAAATTGGAAGAACTCTATTTCTTATGCTATCTTATTTAAATGTGTCAGATTGCAGAGAAAACATCTATCATAACCATTAATTATTACTTTTTTAATATTATCATATAATTTGACACAAATTTAAATAATTTCTTCTGATTAAATTTTCTATAACTTTATTAGTAATATTAAATAAATTAAACTAATGTATCTTATATACATTGCCAATTTAAGGGTTAATTAAATTGTATTGTATTTTATACTGATACATTGGGATGAAGTAAACTTGCCAGCTGCTAGAGCAATTTTTTAATTTCGGTTTTCAAGTAAACCCCACATCTAATGGTCTGATTTTGCTGATTTTTTAAGAATAACTTCCTTATTTTATTTTAACACATTGGTGACCGACAGCTCTACGTTCCACCCACCGCTGCTGGACCGGACATTTCTGTCAGTAGGGTGGACTTTTAAATTTTAAACCGCGCTAGCACAGTGTGGCTTTTACATCAATATATTTACAGTCAATAACAATAATGCATAAGTAAATCTTTATTAGTATTCTCACCAGATCTTCTAGTAGAAACTGAGGGTTTGATAGCGTTGAAAACATTTCCCTTTATGTAAAGGTACAGTGCAAAAGAGCATATGTAGTGAGGTTCTTTTCTTGTATTCACTAAAAACGCGGCAAAGTTTGGAGGTTTTTTTTCTTTCCAATCACAGTTGGTGTTAATTTATTTTTCTTAATGTCTTAGCCTCCCTGGTGGGTCGTGAGGTGGTCTCCTAGAAGTGATGTCTTTTCTCTCTGTCTTTCCTCGTCTTCCCTGTCATCTGTTCCTAATTTCACTACTGCCAAACAAGAGGCTGTTTCAAGCAAAAAACTTCTGTTTGACATTTTGCTGTTAGGATTTTGAAATTTATAGACCCTGAAAGCATTAAAGAGTGCACATTTCAGAAGCCACAATACAACTTTCTAGCTCCATTTCACTATTTTTCTAAGGATGGAGTAATATGATAGGTACTGGTCAGCCCCGTCTACACCATTCACATACTTGTTATATTGAAGTATTCAATAGGGCATTTTTACAACTTTACTCCTCCCACTCTCGTGTTGCCTGATGCAATGTGCTAACCATTCTTATGTCTCTTTTATCTTTCCATGTTTGTAGCAAAAGGCCCCCCTTACTACAAAAACACTTTCTCCTGGTTTGAGTTTATTTCCTGCTTCCACAGATGATTTCGGAAGCCCTATGTTAATCTTTATTGCTTCAGAAACTCTCGTCTTTCTTTCGAGCAAATTTTCAGCTATAGCCACATTATTAAAATAATTATCCTGGTGGACATGATGCCACAGATATAAATTCGGCTCCAGAACGCAAAATAGAGTTTATTTTAATTTTTCCGCTCTGCAACATATATTTACAGGTTACATACGTATCCCGTAATCGCCTAAATACCCACACTAAAATTCCGTATTTCACCAGCCGTCTGTCATAAAATTATAAACAACTCTTTCTGTAAAGTTGGCAATTTCATAAAAGAGAAGAGAGGGATACAAAAACAACTAAAATTTATTTCACAATGAGAAAAAACAAAATTGAATGCCTCATTCAAAAGTGAAGAGGCAGGGAAGCCATAGAAAACGTAAAACGGAAATCTCCGTGACCGGTCGTCTAGCGCTGGCCATTTAAACACGGAGATCTCCGTGACCCGTCACCAATGTGTTAATAGCACATACAAAGTTTGGTTGCGAAACATTAAAAAAATGTTAAGAATCAAATGAATCATGAATTCTTCTTATCATACATCTATGTTTTTTAACACAGAACTGCAGAATCGAAAAAAAACATCTTTTCCATCTTCAGCTGTTTTCACGACTCAATTGTTTTCTTTTGCCGTAATTTTCTAAACTGCCATCTGGTGTACTTTTGAAGAACTTAGTAATCAAATTTGGTTTGTCTGGAACCTCAAAGTTCATGGTTCTAGTATGTTTTTTTTTTTAATGTATATTTTTTCCCAAACTGTTAATTCCAAAGGTTTAGATAGCTGTTTCAAAAGTTTTGCTTGTTTTTCAATTCCATGATTCTCTAATAAACTATGTGCTGCTATTCTCAATTTCACCATTCTTTATGTTTCTAAAGTGTTCTTTTTTGCAAGTGTCGAAGTTCCTTTTTTCTATATATACTAAATATTGCAATCTTTGCAATTAATTTGATAAATTCCAGATTTTGTATTGTCTGAAATTGAAAAATCAGCTATAGCAGCACATAGTTTAGTAAAGAATCATGGCATTGAAAAAGAAGAGAACTTTTGAAACATCTATCCAAACTTAATTAAGTTATGTAGGTAGGAAATATTTATTTGATATTTTTAGGAATTAACACTATGAGGTATATTTTAAATTATTAAGTTATGTAGATAGGAAATAACACTATGAGGTTCTTTAATATTGTTTATTTTTTATTATATTTATTTATTCAAGTGAACATTACAAGTTTTCATTTATTCATCATAACTGAAGTACTGACATTGCATAAGGAGAAAAATAGTAGGGCATTCAATAAGTAATGGCAACACTATTGTAAATCAGCGATCCTAGTGGTGATTATTGTAATCTTGTAGTATGTTGTTGAGCAGTCTTTGTTGTAATATTGAAAGTCTCAAAATACCAATATTTTGTAAATAAATTTACTGTTTCTCACATTCAGTAAGTAATACTACCCTAAAAAGATGTTTAGTAGACTTTAGGGAAATATTTAATTTTAGGAAGTTATATTTTGAGGTTATTTTAATTATATTATTTTTGGTCTGGACATCTTACCTCAATATTAATGTTGATTTGTTCTTGGACATGTTTCAAAACAATTCTGTTTTATCGTCAGCTTTCCCAGACTGGTTTTATTTATGTTGCATTATGTTGCACCACCTGGATGTCGATGTCAGCTCCATCCTGTGGTTGGCCAAAGAACCTCCAAACAAGGTCACACTCCATCGGAATATCAAAATTCATAACTCTGTTTCTGTTCTTCTGAATATAAATTTTTTCCCAAATAGTCAGCTCTTTTGTATTTTCTAACTGTTTTAATAATTTAGTGTCTGAATTTATATTATGTTTTTCAGACCAAACATGAGCAGCAACTGCAGATTTTTCAATTTCTCCATTTTTAATATTTCTTATGTGTTCTTTGGTTTTAATTTTTAGGTTTCTTTTTTGTTTTCCCTATATATATCTTTTCACAACCCATGCATTCAATTTGATATATTTCTGACTTTTTATTTTTATCAGTTTTTTCATTTTTGTTGGTTTTTATTAGTTTATTTAAACTAGTTATTTTTTGGTGCTAATTTAATATTAAACTTATCAAATATATTTTGAAATTTATTATGTACCCAGGGGTGATATGTGAATTTCCTATATTTTTCATAGGTGGTTCTTCTTTTTCAAGATTACTTCTGTTTATCATTTTTTGTTTTTTATACTTTTCTATCCATTTATGTACCATTTTTTCATCAAACCCATTTTCTCTTGCTACTTTGATTATGTGTTTTTTCTCATGTTTGAAATCTTCTTCGTTTAAGGGTAAGTTTACCAATCTATGAGTTAAACTATTAAATGCTGCTAATTTATGTCCAATTGGATTGAACCCTGTTGATTTTATAAAATTTTCCGTATGAGTTTCTTTCCTATGAATCTTGAATTCAGTTTTTTCTTTTTTTCTTTCGTTTCTGACCAATTTAGATCCAAAAAAGGTATTTGTTTATTGTCTTCTATTCTTTGGTGAATTTAATGTTTGTACTCTGTAAATTTAATAGTTTTAGGGAATCTTCTACATGTTTTTCTTTAACATACAAATTATATCATCAACATATCTACTCCAAAATTTAAACATTGTGGGATGTGCTTTAGTGATTTTACATTCAAAATCGCTCATAAATAAATTTGCCAGGAAAGGTGATAATGGGTTTCCCATTGAGAGCCCTGATTTTGTCTATAGAAACTCCCATTGAATGTAAAAAACATTTGGTCAATGCATAACTCAGTTAATTTCAAATAATCTTCTTTGATCTCCCTGTCTATGTTGTTTTTTCTTAACCAATTGTTCAATATCTCCAAAGTTTTTTGTTTCGGTACATTTGTGAATAGTGAAACTACATCAAACGAAACCAACCTATATGTGGGTTCAATTTCCACTTTTTCTAATTTCTTAACTAATTCCAATGAATTTTCAATCTGCAGACTTTCAAAATTATTAATTCTTTTAAATTGATTATTCAGCCATTTCGAAATTTTGTAGGTTGGTGATCCAATATTGTTAATTATTGGCCTCATTTGGTTTCTAGGTTTGTGAATTTTTGGAAGTCCATGTATATTAGGGTTTCTTGGGTTGCTTACTTTTAATTGAAATTTTTATTTCTTGGATAGAATTTTAACATTTTTAAAACAGTTTTCCACTTTTTTTATGGTTTTTGGTAGGGGGTCATTCTTAATTTTTTCATACTCTTTTTCTTTCAAAAGTTCTTCCATTCTATTTTGATAATCTTCTTTGTCCAGAATTATAATTTGGTTACCCTTATCTGATTTTGTATATACAACATTTTTGTTATTTATTTTTTTGAGCGTTTTTAAAAAATTTTCCTTAAAAACTGGGGTTTTATTTGTATTCTTTATTTTATTCAAAATTTCTTCACATTTTTTTCTGGTGATTATTTTTTCTTCTGTAACTAACTCTTCTATTGAATTTTCAATGCCCACTATGTATTCTTCTATTCTATTTAGGGAAATACTCAAACATCCACCAAATTCACCAGACCTTGTGGCTATAACTTATTCTCAAAGATCAAAGAACCTCTATGAGTCATTCAATTTCAATCAAGAGTTGATATCCATAAAGCTCTAGATCAATCAGATGAGACAGATATCCATAAATGGTGCTGCAGATGGAGTGTGCCATATTACAAGAATTTGGTAACATATAGTTGACTTGACAGAAGACTATAAAAAGTAGCCTAAATAAGCTTTTTGTAATGTTATAGCAGTGTTGTCGTTACTTATCAAATGCCGTAGTATATTATGAGATACAAACTCGAATAATAATTAGATAACACTTTATTATTAAATTTTTATTATGGAGTTCTTTAGACTGACAGACAAAACGAGTTGAATAGATTTTCTACCCTATATAATTATCTGTATTTTGTGTTCACAGCTTTATTGTCTATTCTAGGAATAAATTAAGTAAGCAATAACAATTAAATTATTATGAGTGTTATATCTTACCTCAATAACAAAGCTGCATGAGCAATTGGTTCCAGGGAAGAGAATTTTTTTCAATGTTTTATTTTAAATATGTCACTTGCATTGAAGGACAAATTAATATTTGAAGATAAAAATGAATGCCTAAACTAGGATTCGTACCCAATCCCAGTTTAGATGTAAATTTTTCCATCCAAATATTAATTTGTTCTTCAATGTAAGTGCCAAATTTAAAATAAAAACATCAGAAAATAAGCTTTACTAACTAAAAAAAATAGTGTTAAAAGAATAATAAACCTCGAAAAGAGAACTCTTCCCTGCAATTAATAGAATACACAAGGTTGCGCAGCTTTGATTGTTTTTACTCTGTTTATTTCTGGAATAAACAATTATATATTTAGTTCTAGAATTATTTCTAAAAATATAAAATTACAGTAATACAAGAAAATATGAATGATTTATATTGAGGTATTGTTGCAGGAAATATATAACTATACCAGACCAGTGAGTCGGGAATCAGTAATTTCAAGTGAAAAAACTGAGAAGTCTCTGGAAAAAGACAAAGAAACAACAGATATTAAAGGAAGTGAAGAAGTTGAAAAATTAATTGTGAAGAAAGAATCTTCTGAAGAAGAGAAATATAAAAATGATTCCAAACCAACAGAGGTAATGATACAGTAGAGATACACTGATTAGGATTAGGTACAGCTAGCAAAAATGAAAGCGATTGCTGTCTTAAAAATTAATATTTGTTTAAAGTGTTTTTTCTACTACTCAGAGAAAGCAATGCTACATGTTGTTGGACTTGGTCTGACTTATCCTGATATCTATAGTTACAGTGGAAAGGTCCGCATGTTACTGTTGTAGTGTAATAGTAATGTTGTGGACTCGTATTTATGAGAGGTCGTGCATTCAAACACAAACTAGTGCTTTTCTATTTTTAAGAGAGAGGAAATATAATTTTTCGTTTCTCCTTCATGACTAATTTAGTAATCAACACCAGGCTCATGAATGTATTATGTTAATGACTTATTATTTAAGTTTACATTATAGTTGTAATAATAAAAAAGAAAAAAGAAATATTCTCAACAAAACTATCTTTCATGTCATGAACAAATAAACTTACTGGCCTCTGCCTTAGAAAATTTAAACAATTAAAAGTAAAAAAAGTAATTTAATATTTAGTCCATCTTCTTTACAAATTGATCACATTTTGCAATCGAGTGGGCATGGAATCAACTATTCTTTTCAAACAATATCTGTTCTCAGCTATGTATCACAGGCATCTTGGACGAGCTTCCACAAATCATCAGGATGTCTTGGAGGGGGATGGGCCAATTTTTCTCCATAAGCTTCTTTACTTCCACAACTATTCTCAATTGGGTTCAAATCCAGAGAGTGATGAGACAAACTTTCAGTTTGATATTCTGTCTCCTTGCAAACAAGTTTCAAAACAATAGAGATCTGTGGACAAGATAATTATTCTGCTGAAATTCAAGGATTCCAGTAGGATGTAACAACTCAGCATAGAGAACCATAGAGCGTTCTAGCATCCTTCGATATTTCTGCTGGTTGAATTTCCCATGAATGTGATGGATTGTACCCAATCCATGATGAGAAATCCACCCCCATGTTAAACAGCTAAGTCTTTGGCAGAAATAATGTTAGTTTTATCAAACTACTAACTAATACCCGGTTATGCGATGCTACGCCCAAATAAATCATAATGTAAGAATTAAAGTAATGTTTTTATTACCTCACCTCATATCCTTTTTCTTCTAGACTGCAGTTTCGGAGCTTATCTCAATCATCAGTTGCCTCTTGTCGACCGGTGTTATATCGTTTCTTGGTGGTTTTTCTTCTTCCTTCTATCAGTGGACCGATGAACCTCTGGATCAGGTCAAAATTTGCAGGAGTTTTGAAATTCATGAGTTTATCTTTCTTGTTCTTTTGGATGTGGATTTTTTCCCAGACCATGAGTTCTTTCTGTTTATTTGTGTGTTTTGATTGGGCTAACTTTTGTATCGATTAAATGTTTTTCAGACCAAACATGGGCTGCTACAGCTGACTTGTCCATTTCACCCTTTTTTACATTTCTAAGATGTTCTTTCAATCTAGTTTTTAAATTTCTTTTTGTTTTTCCTATATAGATTTTGTCACAATCCTTACATTTGATCTGATATATTCCTGATTTGTATTCTTCTTCAATTTTTTAATTTTTGTTGGTTTTAATTACGAGGGTCATACTGAAAGTCATGAGCAACATTTTTTTAAACAATCATAATATTATTTTAGACAAACCAAGTACACCATGTTAATCTACAGACTTTGTGCTACTTTTCAACATAGTCTCCATTTCTTTGCACACATTTTGTCCAGCGTTCTACAAGCTTGAAAATTCCCTTATGATAGAAGTCCGTTCCAGTTGCTTGAAGACACTGACGCACTGCTTTCCGAATATCCTCCAGCATCTCGTAGCGTTGGCCTCTCATCTGCTCCTTCACAGAACCGAAAAGATGGTAGTCGGAGGGTGCCAAATCGGGACTATAGGGAGGATGTGGAAGAGATTCCCACCCAAATGTCCTGATCTTCTCCACAGTGGCACACAGTGTGAGGACGCGCGTTATCGTGTTGCAGAATGATCTTCCTTCCAGGGCATTTGTCGTACAATGCATGACGGAGCTTCACAAGTGTCTGGATATAGCGGGCAGCATTTATGGTTTGTCCAGGTTCAACAAATTCAACCAGAATGCAACCTTGCACATCCCAGAAGATGCTGCCATAACTTTCCCAACAGATTGCACTGTCTTCGCTTTTTTTTTTATGGCGAATTCAAGTAGTGCCATTCCATACTCTGGCGTTTTGTTTCAGGCTCGTACCAACAGATTGCACTGTCTTCGCTTTTTTTTTATGGCGAATTCAAGTAGTGCCATTCCATACTCTGGCGTTTTGTTTCAGGCTCGTAGCGATGAAACCAGCTTTTGTCACCTGTCACAATACTCGTCAAAAAATCATCACACCTTCATTTCGAAATCTCTGAAGAAGGTTATGGGTGATGGTTCTTCTCTGAAGTTTGTGGTCTTCACTCAATAAACGTGGAACCCAACAGGCACTAACTTTTTCAGTAACCTAAGGTGTGAATCATTTCTTGCACTACACTGTGTCCTACTGCAAGTTTTGTAGCGATTTCATTCACTGTGATACGCCTGTCGTCTCTAATGAGCGCATCAACTCTTTACTTGTTGCAATCCGTGGAGGCAGAGCGTGGGCGATCACTATGAGGCTCATCTTTGATACTCGTGTTCCCACCTTTAAAATGTTTTCACCCATCTCCTAACACTGCTGGCACCCATGCAGGCATCTCCGTAAGCACATTGAAGTCTTTGGTGAATATCAACAGCAGATTGTTCCTCCTTAACAAGGAATTCAATGACAGCGCGCTGTCGAAACAAAACATTGATGTCTGCCATTTTGGAAACACTCCGTGTGGTCACATGATAGAAGCTATGATGCCACAAAACGACAATGTTGTGGTATAAAGTCTGTAGATTACGATCCTGCAGTTGTTTTTGTTACATTGTTGAAATTTGAATTTTAACAATGGGTTGCTCACGACTTTCAGTATGACCTCGTATCTTGTTTAGGCTGTATTCATTCTTTGGAGCCAATCTAATGTTAAACTTTTTGAAAATTTTCTGGAACTTGTAGTTTTTTTAAAGGATGGTAAGTGAATTTTTTGAATCTTATGTTCTCTTCTGTTTGTTTTTTAAGTGTGCCTATTGATTAATTTTTGCCTTTGAAAGCACACTTTAAAACAAACAGAAGAGAACATAAGATTAAAAAAATTCACTTACCATCCTTTAAAACACTACAAGTTCAGGAATTTTCAAAGAGTTTTAACATTCGATTGGGCTCTGAAGAATGAATACAGCCTAAACAAGATAATTAAAACCCACAAAAAATTAAAAATTGAAGAAGAATATAAATCAAGAATATCAGATCAAATGTAAGGATTGTGACAAAATCTATATAGGAAAAACAAAAAGAAATTTAAAAACTAGATTGAAAGAACATCTTAGAAATGTAAAAAAGGGTGAAGTGGACAAGTCAGCTGTAGCAGCCCATGCTTGGTCTGAAAAACATTTAATCGATACAGAAGCTAGTGGACAAGTCAGCTGTAGCAGCCCATGCTTGGTCTGAAAAACATTTCATCGATACAAAAGCTAGCCTAATCAAACACACACATAAACAGAAAGAACTCACGGTCTGGGAAAAAATCCACATGCCAAAAAAACAAGAAAGGATAACCTCATGAATTTCAAAACTCCTGCAAATTTTGACCTGATCCAGAGGTTCATCGGTCCACCGATAGAAAGGAAAGAAAACCACCAAGAAACGCATTACACTGGTCGACAAGAGTCTATTGATGATGGAGATAAGCTCCGAAACTGCAGTCTAGAAGGAAAAGGATATGAGGTGAGGTAATAAAAACATTCATTTAATTCTTAAATTAAACCTCATAGTGTTTTTCTCCCTGTGAAAGTTAAATAAAAATTATAATGTGTTTTTTGCGTTTAGTTGAATAAGCAAAGAGAAAAATAATTATAAATTTATATCGTTATGGCTTTTAGAAACCCAGTGCTGATCATCTGGCATTGACCAAGAATCTACTTATCCCGATGTTCTTTGGCATAAATTAGCTGAAAGACAAAAATTGTGTTTTTATGTTTAGTTGAATAAGTAAAAGTAAAAATAATTATAATTTGGTTCTCTTCGTCATGCAGCTAAAACAACCAATAAACTAATTAATTCTATTTCCAAACTACCTTTCATACAATCCAAATAGTAACCTAAATAAAATGTTATCTTCCAAAATTTAAATATTCAAAGCAATCACTATAAGTAAAGTCATATCGTATTTATTTTTTGATAGCCCGTGCTGATTACCCAACGTTACCACGGAATCTACATATCCCCATGTACTTGGCATAAATGAGCTGAAAGACAAAATTTGTTATTTTGAGTTATTCCATAAAAGAATACCTTGTCATGCGCTCCTATGCTTGCCCGGGAATCTACTTATCCCGATTTTCTAGGCATACCGTGAAAGAACAAAATGGTTATTGTGAGTTATCCGTAAAAGATAAACATATGCTGTCATGGACTTTTTTGTAGAGTTTTTTGAGATATTCGATTCTGTGTACATTAATTTAATGTATATGTTATGGTTTAGGCAGCGTAAAGTTATTTAAGTGTCCAAAAAAGCTACTTTTTCACATTTTCACTACAAAGGGCTTGAGTGTTAAAACTCGCTTATACACTATAGCCTCCCAGGAAAATCCTTATCATTTGCAAAAAAAACCCTTACATAACTGGAGTAACGGTATGAGGCAATGCATGCTTCCCGGGAATCTGCTTATCCCAATCTTCTTGGCATCAATGAAATACATATGGCTATTGTGAGTTAATCTGTAAAAGATAATAATAGCTGTCGTGGACTTTTTTTGTAGAGATAATTTTTTTTTGAGATATTCTATTCTGTGTACATAATTTTATGTAATTTGTTTGGTTTTAGGCAGCATAAGCCATTAAAGCTAAAAAAGGGACTTTTTTTTTCACGTTTTTCACTACAAAGGGTGATTTTTAAGGGTGCATGAGTTGAGAATCACCACTCTCTTATAGCCTATGTTTCATCCCAAAAATCTCCTGAACATTTTGCAAAAGCTCCATCACAATCGGATGAACGGATGGCAGCACATAAAATACGGAACAAACAAACATTCATTTTTTTTTTAGGTATGACGCTAATAGAATACTAATTAAAAAATTATATCCAATTTCCGTTAAGGTGAATAATCATAAGGTAAAATAAAACATGTGCCTTGTGGCAGGTGCCTTCATCCTCAACTGTGTTAAATATAAATTTAAAATGTTCTGGAGGCCTTATATCTTGTATTAAAAGGAACACCTTGAAGATTTTATGTATGCGGGTGGTAAATCAAGCTATGTGAAACACATAATTAACGAAGATCACCAAATGGACACAATAGAAAACACTCTAACGATAGTCCACAAAGAAAACATTCCAGCAAAGATAAATATATTTGAAGACCTTGAAATGATAAAAGAAATAGACAACAATTTTACTTCTTAATGAGAACACACACCCCAGTCATACAACCCATTATACGAAATTGTCAAAAACAAGTCAGTTGCTACAAAAGACGCTTAGATTATACAACGTCGTAAACAACAACAACTAGTAGCAGATACTCAGCCTGCTGATGATGGAAGTTTACTTCCGTAAGGCATCCAGATAACATTTTAAATTTAATATTTTAATACAGTTTGAGGATGACGGCACCTGCCACAAGGTACATATTTTTAAGTTTTTATCTTAAAACATATAATACAGTAAAACTTGTTTAATCTGAACTGATATATGCGGAAATCTGTCCAATGTGAACAAATTTATTGGTCCCGGTGAAATAATAGTAATTTTACGTGTATTTATTTTGCATAAAACGGAATCTGTCCAACACGGAAACGGAAGGATATTTCTACAACACAATTCATGAAAAAAAATTTATAAAGTGAAAAAAATTATTAACCATCAGCAGTTTTTTTTTACTGAAGGCAGGTGCCAAGACGGCTTTTAAAAATAGTGATTCAAACCAAATGGGCAAATAAATATCAAAACAAAACAAACGTAAATGTCACTGACCGTAAAGTTCATTGTTAAAAGCTGTTGTCATATTTCACATGCCGATATGTACTTTGATAAATGCCTCCATTACCACAATCGGTATATTATTGTTTCAACTTGTTCGTTGCGATAATTTTGATTGAATAACACGTGTCTCTTGTGCTTTGTTCCCAGTTTATAATGTTGAGTAAAAGGAAAGAAAAAATAATTATTACCGAAGAGAAAAAAATAGTGTTGCCGCTTAAAGTAAAAAATAAAAATGCTTGACCGTTTATACGTGTTGGCGAGACGTTTTGCATCTATATTATGCTGTTTCAATGCTAAGGAATCAAGAAATCCGAAGGCAAAATAAGAAAATTCTATCACAGAATTCACAGCTGAATATCGATCTTAATTGAAAGACCTTTTAAAAGCGGCAAACCAGGAAAAAATTACTAAGTTCTTTAAACATGTTTAGAACTTTTATAACAATTTTCAATTAGTATCTGACTGCTGTGTTAATAGTTGGGGTGTCTTGTATAGTCTTTCCTGCTGGTGGTAAGAAGATGAATCTCACAATTAAATCATTTTCTCCAGGAACTTCAGAATTCATTACTTTATATTTATAATTCTGGATGTAGATTTTTCTCATACTCTGAGTTCTGTTGGTTTTCCATAGTGTTATGTCCTATCACTTCGTCAACACTATATTTTCTTTTTATTCCATGTCTATTTCTCCTTCAAATTTACATTCCATAATTTTTTTGGGTATTTCATGTTCAGTCGTACTTTCTACTGCCCTGCCCATTGCAACCTTGAAACTTTAATTGATGTAACCACATCAGGAGACTTATACAACTCAGAGTTATATCTTATATGCCATTCTCCATTGTCGCACATTGGGCCATATATTTTTCTTAACATCTTTTTTTTCAAATGAACTCAGTCTTGACATATCGGTCTTGGACAAGATCCATGTTTCACGCCATGTATTAATACTGGTTTTATCAGAGTTTTATATAGATTACATTTTGTTTCTCTTGTAAGTCTTATCATGTATAACTAACTGGAACTATTGAACCTGTAGTACATGGCAGCACAGACATAAGCTCTCCATATATCCCTATCTTGAGCTAATGTTTTCCATTCATTCCCGTGTATAATCTGCTTCTTCTCTCAAATCATGGTTAATGTATTCTCCCACCTCATTCTTGGTCTATGAACTGGGCGTTTTTCCTCTGGTTTTCCTAGAATAAGCTTCCATGACTCTTTCATTTCCCATTTGTACCACATGTCCTGCCCATCCCAGTCTATGAGACTTTACTATTCTTATTGTATCTGGTTTCCTGTAAAGATCATTTAGTTCACTTTTATGTAATCTTCTCCATTCACATGTCTGTTCATCTCTAATTTTTCGTAAGTCCTGTCACTTACTGATTAATAAATTAATTTGCATATTAACTTTTTTTTTAGGACAGAGGATCTTATCGAGTTATTTTATTGAAAATGAAGAAAGCAGACAATATTTCAGCAGAAGTCCAACTACAGAGAGCTTTGACATTTTTTAGGAACAGGAGGCAATGTATCCAATGTTAGTACTACCATGAATCCAGAACAAACATTGTAAGTATATGCAAAATGAGATAGGTTAGGACATTTTCTCTATATCCTTACATGTGTATTGGATGATTCAACTTTAGTATTAAGTAGTGTCAGATTTAAAATATTTCTTCCACTTGTTTATTTCAAGATATGTTCTGGACCCGTTCAGCTTCTTCAAAATGGGTATTAGAATTTAGTCTGAATTTTAAAACTATTTTTTTATGATCAGAAGTAGTGTAATGATGACAACAAGGTGTATAAAATTATAATTTGGATCAAACTTATTCAATACCAGGAAAATCTCCAATCTAAGTAAAACCTTAACAATCTTTTTTTTTCAATAATTTTCTGTTTATTCTTTCTTACCTCATAGGATGTTCAGGAATGTTTCTTTTTTAGTACTTCAAAACACAGCATAAGCTTATCTTTTTAGATATCCCATTATTTTTCAATTAGAGTAGCTTCCTCATGCTAGTCCATCTTCATGATTTGTATAATATCTATGTAATGTTATATATTGCAACAAAATAAATATATATTATATTGAGATTGATTAACCACTATTAGGTAAATTATAATTTCCCAAATATTAAATATTATTAAAATTACATCTCAACCCAATATTTATCCATCTTTAAGACCAGTTTTGGAGGAAATTAAT
>JASPKZ010000674.1:0-51667 GCA_030220185.1 Diploptera punctata | reverse complement strand
CGAACCCGGGCTGCCCCCGACCGGGGATCGAACCCGGGCCCGCTGCGTGACAAGGCAGCACGCTACCTCGAGACCGCAGCGGTGGAAGTTTTTAAACTTAAGGCAATACAATTCAGCGCCAAATCTCTAATTTAAAATATTCTAAAGTGTTCATTGCAATCATAGCATTTTAATGCCATGCTTTGCAGCTTTACTGGGGAATTATAGGTGTGGTTGCTTCCCGTTGCTTTCCACACTGGTGAAGAATGATGATGATAATGATAAGAGATGATGATGATGACGGATTTAATATTGGAACAAGGAAATTCAAATAAAGCAAGTGAACCAAACTAAATATTTGGGAATATTTATGGATAACATTGAAGGTATAGGCAAAGAGAAACATAAAACATAGAATTGAATTGAGTAGCAAAATAATATCATCGTTAAATTCCATATGGTGGGATAAGCATATTTGGAAAGACACAAAAAAATAGTATATTGGTAAAACATTGGTGGAATCTGTTGCAATGTATGGAAGTGAGGTATGGACAATCAATAAGTACTACAAGAATAGACTGATGGTTCTACAAATGGATTATTTACTCAGAAATGTCTGAAAGTCAAAATTAGAACATCTCACAAATAAGGAAATTAGAAACATAATGGAAGCAGAAGAAATTGAAAGAATCGAGGAGAAGGAATTAAAGTGGTTAGGACATGTTTTAAGAATGGAAGATGAGCGATGGCCGAAGCAACTATATCAATGGCAAACGACCAGAAAGAAGAAAAGAGGGAGACCAAAGTTAACATGGAAGGAGAACATGAAGACATTAATGCAAGCTAGAGGGCTAAGCATTGAAGATGCCCAAGATCGTAGGCTTTGGAGGTTTGGCAAGGGAAGACGGCAGCAGCTGTAAAAATCCGAAGATAGATAGATAGATAGACAGATGATGATGGGTCGGACGATTTTCGGGGACTGTTCATTTCCATCATAATGTATTTCTATGTGTGAACATATATTTAGTTTAATGCAGGCTTTCACGGCCGGTAATCATAATGTTGAGTGATTCCGGGTTATGTGGCCGTGGTCCATAGTTGGTGTTGATACCAGACGTTTCGCCCTCAACTGCGGAGGACATCTTCAGTGGCGAGTGCTTCTAGGCGTGTTTCCTGGTCGGAAGATCTACTTAGAGTGAGCGCTGTGGACGTAGAGATTTCATACACTAGAAAATAAATGCATTAACACCAGTGACAACAAGGAGACGACCATTAGCCAATCAGCAAGGGCCACGCCCCACTCACCCTGCACCCACCACCTAATACAACGTCCTCTACGTCCACAGCGCTCACTCTAAGTAGATCTTCCGACCAGGAAACACGCCTAGAAGCACTCGCCACTGAAGATGCCCTCCGTAGTTGAGGGCGAAACGTCTGGTATCAACACCAACTATGGACCACGGCCACATAACCCGGAATCACTCAACATTATATATTTAGTTTTATTGATATTTACTTCCAGTTCCAATTTTGTAGTGTTACTCAATAGAGTGTGTATGTTGGCCGTCAGTACCTCCTCGCTATCCCCTATTTACCTAATAATTTATCGCACCGCTTCACTAGACTCTCTGATACACATATAATTAGATACCCGATCCCTTGAGCACAGTGTCCTTTATATCCCTCCTCATCACACTACCTATTACTCGAAATCTTTTAATTTCTCTTGCTAGAACAATGGAATTCACTTCCCACCCTATGTCAGGAGAGACTGCCAAACTTTACCATCTTTCAAAAACAAATTGAAAATAAAATTATTAACGGAAATATTTCATTAATATTACTTTTTAACAATTAATAATTTGTTTTTTTCATTATTTAATAAAAATGGTATTAATATATGTCAGTATATTTACCTAATGTTTTATATATAAGCGATAGATTAATTCATTAGAGAACTGTTACTTTCTTTGTGTATATTTTTTATTTCTTTTTATGTCATAGTAGATTCGAGCTCTTATTCCTTTGTGTATACATTCTTTGCAATAGTTTAATTTTAATTGTATTTAATTGTATTGTATTATTAGACATTATTTTCATTATTCTTCAATTTGACCAGATAATTTAATGAACTAATGATCTTCTTGGTGAAACATCGTAAAATATGTAGTCAATCGAGGCTCTACCAATTTCACCAATTAAAAATTAAAATAGTCAACACGTTTCAACAGCGAAGCTGTCATTTTCAAGATTAAATATTGACAATTGAATCATTGACTAAATTTTTTAAGATAATTAATTGTTTAATATGTATTATTAGTGCATTTTTTGTATTTAAAATTTAACATGTTTTGTCCTGGTGAGTGGGAAGAGAAGGCCACATGGCCTTAACTCCACCAGGCTAACTATATAATATATCTATTCTACTAGCACGAGCAACAAAATAAACTTTCTTTTGTCTCAGAAAGAAAAAGATGTGATTCTAATAGTATTTTTTCTACTGAATTCAAATGTGATATCGGTTTTTTCTCCATCACGCAACGTTTCCGAGAGACAGGAATTTATAATTTCAAACATATTAATATTTTCTACATTCGTAACTACACAATATTCGAACATTCGGACTCACCTAGAAAGTAAGAAATGACGATTTTCTGCTATATTTTGCCTGTGGAGCATCCCTCTTGATGGTCCAACAATAATCGGCCAGCATATTAGGATTCCATTTGCCTCGATATCTCATTTCCGTAGCTGAAATCTCCTGAGCTAACTCATTCGGTTTTATTTTACATTGGACAAATGGACGAAAAAACGTTTTTAATATAATAATTATTTAAATCCATTAATTAAAATTGAACAACGCTAACATACGGGTCTGAGACTTGGCTTTTAACGATCTCGGATAAAAATAAAATTGAGACAATAGAAATGAGATTTCTCAGATCAGTTGCAGGTGTATCTCTAAGAGATCAAAAGAAAAGTCAAGATATCAGAGATGAATTACAAATATATAATATAAACAAGAGAATACACAGAAATAAACGTAATTGGTTTGAAAACATACAAAGATTGTCAAATAATTGTTTATCAAAGCAGATGCTTCATTATAGGTCTCTAGGCCGAAGAAATGTAGGAAGGCCAAAACGTCGTTGGAAAGACGACCTGCACCTGCAGCATATAGTGCACCGGGGAGCGGAACGGGCCAACAGGCCCATACCTTGATGAAGAAGATGACGATAAATGAAATTGAAATAAAAAAAAAATGGTGGGTGATGGAGAAATTCCGAATACATATTTGAAAACACAAATAATAAAAACTGCATCAAGTACAAACTATTGGTACTCATGAGACAAAAATCATGTTGACCAGTGTTATACTATATCATCTGCATAAACCAACAGCTTATTAATACAAATGAAATTGACTAAAACACACATATTAAAGCTGTAATGAATATGGCATGAGGACGTTAAGACAATGGAGGGGTTAAACGTGGTATCTAGATGAGATAATTAACTTATATGGCCCATACGGATGTAAAGGAGAAAGTGTGAACATTGTTTTTACTAGCATTGTGCGAGTTCACGCTTTGAGGACCTCTACATCTGATTTCCTCGGGTTCTACAGTGAAAGTGAGCAGGATGTGTGCTTGTTTACTCCATCTGCAACTTACCGGCTTATGGTGTAATACACAACATAAGTACCTCCTCACTTCAATCTAGTGGCATCAAATAAGTACATTTGCTATACCATCATCATCATCATCATCATAGTACATTCACGAATTTAGGTCATTTGTTGATCTGTTTCAGCCTCAAGAGAAACACCATCCAGGAGCCCCTGGTCTTCTTCTTCTGGCAGGTTGATATCTTAACATTTTTTTTGGGTATCCTGTGATCTTCCATTCGATGAACATGTTGCATCCATCTTGACTTATAATCAGAAATTTTGTTTTCCACCATTTAGGCCATTTGTTGACCTGTGTCGCCTCAAGAGAAACACCATCCAGGAGTATTTTGAGTGGACGTCCTGGTCTTCTTCTTTCTGCAGGTTGATATCTTAACATTTGTTTGGGTATCCTGTGATCTTCCGTTCGATGAACATGTTGCATCCATCTTGACTTATAATCAGAAATTTTGTTTTTCAGGAATTTAGGCCGTTTGTTGACCTGTTTCGGCCTCAAGAGAAACACCATCCAGGAATCTTTTGTGTGGAAGTCCTGATCTTCTTCTTCGTGCAGGTTGATATCTTAACTTTTTTTGGGGTATCCTGTGATCTTCCATTCGATGAGCATGTTGCATCCATCTTGACTTATAATCAGAAATTTTGTTATTCACAAATTTAGGTCATTTGTTGACCTGTTTCGGCCTCAAGAGAAACACCATCAGGAGTCTTTTGTGTGGACGTCCTGGTCTTCTTCTTCGTGTAGGTTGATATCTTAACATTTGTTTGGGTATTCTGTGATCTTCCATTCGATGTACAGTTGCATCCATCTTGACTTATAATCAGAAATTTTGTTTTTCACGAATTTAGGTCGTTTGTTGACCTGTTTCGGCCTCAAGAGAAACACCATCAGGAGTCTTTTGAGTGGACGTCCTGGTCTTCTTCTTCCGGCCAGCTTGATATCTTAACATTTGTTTGGGTATTCTGTGATCTTCCATTCGATGAACATGTTGCATTCATCTTGACTTATAATCAGAAATTTTGTTATTCACAATTTAGGTAATTTGTTGACCTGTTTCGGCCTCAAGAGAAACGCCATTATTATTATTATTATTATTATTATTATTATTAACTAACTAACTCACTGGCACTATGGCCGTGCGGACAAGCTCTCCATATATCCCTAACATGAGCTAATGTTTTCAAATAATTTCCTGTAGGCCTATAAGCCATTTCCCTCAAATCATATTTAATGTTATTCTACCACCTCACTCTTGGACTACCAAATGGGCGTTTTGCCTCTGGTTTTCCTAGAAGAAGCTCCCATGCACGTATTCACTCCCCATTCGTGCCACACGCCATGCCCACCGCAGTCTACGAGACTTAACTGTTCTCATTATATTTGACTTCCTATAAAGACCATGTAGATCACTGTTAGGTAGTCTTCTCCATTCACCGGTCTCTTATATCTCTTTGGTCCAAACATTTTCTTAAGAACTTTATTCTCAAGTACTCGTAATCTTCTTACCTCCCTAAGGTAAGAGTCCATGTTTCGCATCCATATAATATAACTGGAAGAATAACAGTTTTATATATTTTCAGTTTAACGTTTTTTTTCAAAGGAGTTGGGATGACAAGTAGACCTTGTATTATTATTATTATTATTGGGGCACCCCGTAGCGTATTGGTCAAGAGCACTGCGCTACAAGCCGGAAGGTCGAGAGTTCAAGTCCCAGTGAGGTCAGGATGTTAAACTGACCCAAACCTTGTGGCGGAACTATGACCCTGGGGTCGACCCAGCCTCTAACGGAAATGAGTACCAGACACTTGTTCTGGGGGTAAAGGCGGCCGTCACGCAGGGCTGACAAACTCGGCTGACATCAAGTAGTACCGATTGTCCAGATAAAGTTGGAGCCTAAACCTCCCACCACCCCAAGGGCCTTCTGAAGCCTATAATGTGGATCACTTTACCTTTTATTATTATTATTATTATTATTATTCTCTTCTTCCTTCCTTCCTTCCTTCCTTTCCAAGTATTAGGCCAAGGCCTGTTACGATCCTATAGAAAATTTTCCCTCCAGCGTTTCATAGGACGGCCCAGAGATCTTCGTCCTCTTGGTATATAATTATAAACAGCTTTGAGGATCCGATTTGAACTCATTCTTTAAAGATGGTGTTTCCAATTTAGTTGGTACTGTGTGTAATATATTCCAAAATTGGAGTAGTCTTTCAATTCTTTAAGATATCGGTTGTTCCTTTTCCGATCCCATCTGGTGTAACCCGCTGTTCTGCGTATGAATATCTCATTTCACAAACGTTATTCTGCTTTCATGTTGTCTTTTTAGTGTCCATGCTGCACTACCATAGGTCAACACTGGTCTAGCCAAAGTGTTATATAACGTAATCTGGTGTTTTTTTGTAAAGGGATATTATTATTATTATTATTATTATTATTATTATTATTATTATTTATTATTATTATTACTACATTAAAATAACTTCTAACAAAGGAGAGGCTAACAAAAAAACCATTGGGTAGTTGCGACACTGTATGTGTAGAGATTCATTACTAAGAAGTAATCACTGGAATTAAAATGGAGGTAAAATAAAACGCAGCAAGTTGCTTTTGTCGGAACTTGCAAAGCCGCATTAATGGTAACCCAGGGAGGAGGACGTGTTTGCAAGCAAATCCACTCCCAATGGTTGTGAAAGATGCTATATAGTAATTGAACAGGTGTTGTGCTCCAACATTCCCTTCCAAGGCACCGATACATTCTACTTGTGTCACGGTGTTATATAAACACTGCAATGTTACCACCAACAAAGCAGGTAGATATGTGCTATTAAATGGGAACACCCCACATGTCTAGTGACTATGTTCCTTGTCTCTAGTCCCATATGTGCTATTAAATGGGAACACCCCACATGTCTAGTGACTATGTTCCTTGTCTCTAGTCCCATATGTGCTATTAAAATGGAACACCCCACATGTCTAGTGACTATGTTCCTTGTCTCTAGTCCCATATGTGCTATTAAATGGGAACACCCCACATGTCTAGTGACTATGTTCCTTGTCTCTAGTCCACATATGTGCTATTAAATGGGAACACCCCACATGTCTAGTGACTATGTTCCTTGTCTCTAGTCCCATATGTGCTATTAAATGGGAACACCCCACATGTCTAGTGACTATGTTCCTTGTCTCTAGTCCCATATGTGCTATTAAATGGGAACACCCCACATGTCTAGTGGCTATGTTCTTCGTCTCTAGTCCCATATGTGCTATTAAATGGGAACACCCCACATGTCTAGTGGCCTATGTTCCTTGTCTCTAGTCCCATATGTGCTATTAAATGGGAACACCCCACATGTCAGTGACTATGTTTCCTTGTCTCTAGTCCCATATGTGCTATTAAATGGGAACACCCCACATGTCTAGTGGCTATGTTCTTCGTCTCTAGTCCCATATGTGCTATTAAATGGGAACACCCCACATGTCTAGTTGGCTATGTTCTTTGTCTCTAGTCCCATATGTGCTATTAAATGGGAACACCCCACATGTCTAGTGGCTATGTTCTTTGTCTCTAGTCCCATATGTGCTATTAAATGGGAAACACCCCACATGTCTAGTGGCTATGTTTTTGTCTCTAGTCCCATATGGTTTATTAAATGGGAACACCCCACATGTCTAGTGGCTATGTTCTTTGTCTCTAGTCCCATATGTGCTATTAAATGGGAAACACCCCACATGTCTACTGGCTAGTTCTTTGTCTCTAGTCCCATATGTGCTATTAAATGGGGAACACCCCACATGTCTAGTGGCTATGTTCCTTGTCTCTAGTCCCATATGTGCTATTAAATGGGAAACACCCCACATGTCTAGTGGCTATGTTCTTTGTCTCTAGTCCCATATGTGCTATTAAATGGGAACAACCCACATGTCTAGTGGCTATGTTCCTGTCTCTAGTCCCATATGTTCTATTAAATGGGACACCCCAATGTCTAGTGGCTATGGTCCTTGTCTCTAGTCCCGAGGGTCGCGGGTTCAAACCCAACAGGGGTCCTTCAAATCACCACAATTTCAGAAAAATATCAATAAGTTTAACATTCGATTGGCCCCAAAAGAATGAATAATAATAATAATAATAATAATAATAATAATAATAATAATAAGAATAATAATAATAATAATGATAATAATAATAGCTTTATTTTACCTGGCAGAGTTAAGGCCTGAAGGCCTTGTTACCACCCAACCAGGTTTAAAAAAATACAAACAAAAAAATAGTCTAAATCTAAATTACAATATATATATATATATATATATATATATATATAAGATATATATATATATATTATAAACGATTACAAGTTATGAATACAATACAATTAATATTATAATGTATTTTAATTTACTCTAAATTTAACGAATTAAATATATAATATGTACAGATATATAAAAAAAACGAGGAAAAAGATTAATGACATAGTATAAAATTAAATAAATAGAGAAAAATTAATTATTAGACAACAGGTAACTGTATAAGCGTGACTTAAAGGTACAAGTGTGTGGCAACCCTGATATCTTGAGGAAGGAGATTCCAGGAGCGGGCAGCAGGCTACTGTGAAGGGAGTAGAATACACCCTTACTTACTTGCATACTTACTCACTGGCACATATCGAACCCATAGGTTCATGGCCGCGCGGACATAAGCTCTGCATACATCCATCCACTATCCTGAGCTAATGCTTCCAATCATTCCCTGTATAATCTACTTCCCTCAAATCATAGTTAATGTTATTCTCCCACCTCATTTTTGGTCTACCAACTGGGCGTTTTCCCTCTGGCTTTCCTACAAGAAACTTCCATGCACGTCTCTCATTCCCCATACGGCGCAACATGTCCTGCCCATCGCAGTCTACGAGACTTAACTGTTCTTATTATATCTGGCTTCCTATAAAGACCATGTAGTTAATTGTTATGTAGTCTTCTTCATTCACCTGTCTGTTCATCTCTCTTTGGTCCAACAATTTTTCTAAGAACTTTACTCTCAAAAACTCGTAATCTCATTTCCTCCCTTAAGTAAGAGTCCATTTTAATGAGGGTCAAAGAGTGAAAGCGACCATATTTCTTAATTGACTGTGGCCAAAGTTTGAAGACACAACATGTTTTGTTGTTTTATCTGTGATATCTGTAATCTGTAAGAGCATTAAGACCAGACTATTCTCAAGTAAACTACATACTTAAGAGATCAAAATATGACTGTTGTCTAGCTGTCTGATATTTTAATTCAAATCACTTTCTTTTCAAGTACTCAATTCCAAAGGAATCTAGGTTTCCGTTTCATGTCTCCCATGTACTGTGTCAAACTCAGCCTAATACTCGCCATAACTACGAAGCTAGGCCTATATGTCCGTTTGGAGAATCACTGGCATACATTCGGCACCACACTATTCGAAATATGATGGCAGAAGCCTTGCGAGATTATGGATACACAGTTTATGAGGAAGTTCATGGTGTGGCCACTAATGGGAGTAACAGACGAATAGATATTATTACATTTAGACCTTCTTATAAAATTAGTATGATATTAGATCCCACAATCCGTTGTGAGACTCATAGTGGAAGTTGACTGTGAAAAGAAAGCCATATATGAGCCAACAATTGATTATTACAATCAAAAATCAAAAAAAACGTGTCTTTGTGTCTATGTAACGGAATTTTTGAACACGATTTTCACCCACTTAGAACATTGGATCGACTTGAAACTTTGTATACGTGTAAAGGACCCGTGACAATACAATAATTTCATATTTGTTTCTAAAATCCTGGCCAGAATCGTCAGATAATCAAAGAAAAGTCTATCTACGTAACGGAATCTTTGAACACGATTTTCACCCACTTATGAAACTTTGTGTACTTGTAAAGGACCCGTGACAATACAATAATTTCATATTTTATTTCTAAAATCCTGGTCAGAATCATCAGAAAAAAAATGAAAACTGGTATAATAGGTTGCGGACTTGTCGACTTTTTAGTCAATCGTTGATAAGAGCTCAGTTGGTAGAGCGGTGGAGTCTAGTGGTATATAATTTCAGTACTCCATAGGTCGATGGTTCAAATCCGGCTGGAAGATTTTTTTAGAAGAGTATTACTTTTAGCTCATACTACAATAGCATCGAATTTAAAGATATTTACATTTTTATCTTATTCTGTAAAATATTAAAACAAAAAAATAAAAAATAAATAATAGTTTTAAAAAACTAAAACAACATGCTTTATTAGAAAACCGAACTAAAAATGAAAAATAATTTTAATTTCCAACACGCTTGGGATAAATAATTTTACCATCAAAAGCGTGGGGTGCTTTTTATGATTTTTACCATTTCTTCTTAGAGACTTTACTTTTGCCAATATCTGTTTATTATCAAATATATTAATTGATAAAGAGCACCCCACACTTTTGATGATAAAATTATTTATCACAAGCGTGTTAGAAATTAAAATTATTTTTCATCTTTTTTAGTTCGGTTTTGTAACAAAGCGTGTTGTTTTATTTTTTAAAACTATTATTTATTTAAAATGATAATATAAATAAACTAGAACACGGGGATTGGATACAATGGCACCGAACACAATTTGCTAGATGTAGAACAAAAAGAGAAAAAATCTATTTAGGTACGTCATTGCATGTCGTAAATGGTGTACATGTCTGCAGAACATTAGGAATTGAGTTCCATCAACTGTCTGAGATGGCTGGAGGAAAAGTATTGTTTTCACTCCTTAGGAATTAATGTGGAAACCTTATAACATAGCGGGGGTCTCGTGTAGACTGCAGCGGCTTGTACGAAACCCTTCAAATATATGACTAGACTGCACGCAATGCAAAAACACTGTAATGATACCTGCCACGTCTTTAACTTTTCTAAGTTTTAGAGAATGAAAGCTATTGAGATTACCCCATGATTATGGTAGATCTTATCAAACAACTTTTTTTCACATATCTTCATCGGGTCTACTAAGAACACGCCGAAAATGAACTATATATAATAAAATAAGAAATGCGCACAACGTGCAAAGAAGATTGTTTCTCAGTCACTGCAGAGTTTCAACAACGATTCTGATCTCATCCTACAGTTTAACACGTGATATTTCTCGCACTGTTCGCCACATCTTGCACACATGCAGTCTGGGCCGGGCTCGTGGAATCTCTGGTTGCTGCACAGCTTGTGGTGAAATCCATGCACAGCGCAGTCTGGTCACTGTGTGGCGCAATTCATATCCTCCCTGAGTCCATTCACGGTTTGTCATGGCGTCAGTAATACACAATTCTTCCCATATTTTGCGTTTCTTCTCGTGGAGTTCTTGCAGGAGGTCCTGGTAAGCTGGTGTCACTGGTAGTAGGAACTTTGGCGTCAGCTCTTCTATGAAGAATGGTTCTCTGGAGAGTTCATATACAAGTCGTGAGGGCGTGTGTCTAAATGAACTATATATATATATATATATATATATATATATCATCATAGTACATTCACGAATTTAGGCCATTTGTTGACCTGTTTCGGCCTCAAGAGAAACACCATCCAAAAGTATTTTGAGTGGACGTCCTGGTCTTCTTCTTCCTGCAGGTTGATATCTTAACATTTGTTTGGGTATTCTGTGATCTTCCATTCGATGAACATGTTGCATCCATCTTGACTTATAATCAGAAATTTTGTTTTCTAAAGGTTCCATGTGTAATTCTTCTAATATGTCTTCATTTTTTTGTGATCTAGTAGTGTGTATCCTGCAGTCCTCCGAAGGTATCTCATTTCAGCAGTACTAAGTCTCTGTATATCCTTCTGTTTCAACGTCCATACTTCGCTACCATACAAAAGAGTATATATATATATATATAAGTTATATATATACTTCGCTACCATACAAAAGTAGTATATATATATATATATATATATATATTAATAAAGATAAGAAAAATAAATAATTTTTTTCTTATGTCATATTAAGCTTACATTGCTCAATGTCAAACATTTTATATATATATATATATATATATATATATATTATACATATATGTCTCGGGCTATAGTCCCGGTTCTGGCGTTTATTTATTTTTTCTTTTCATGTAAAATTTATATACAACAGAAAGCTACCACACCTATAATTCCCTAGAAAAGCTGCAAAGCAGTGGAAAACCTGCCCTCGGGCAGAATTGCTATGTTACAATAAGCTGCTTGGCAGCTTTTCTAGGGAATTATAGGTGTGGTAGCTTCCTGTTGCTTTCCATACCGATGATGATGTTGATGATGATGATGGCCGGATGATTTTCAGGGACCCTTGGGCCTTAAGCTTCCTGACATTTGTCTTACAGGTGAGGGAAAAACCCGAAAAAAGAACCTCACCCAGGAGCCTATCCCGACTAGGAATTGAACCCGGGCCCAGCTGCGTGACAAGGCAGCACACTAGCTCGAGACCACGGCGGTGGATATATGTATATATATCCATCTATTGTAATTCTAACCCGAGGGCAGGTTTTTCCACTGCAATCATAGCATTTTGATGTTATGCTATGCAGCTTTACTAGAGAATTATAGGTACGTCAGTTTCCCGATGCTTTGCACATCGTTGAAGGATGATGATGCTGTTGATAATGATAAGGATGATGATGATGATGGCCGGATGATTTTCGGGAACCGTTGGGCCCTAAGCTTCCTTACATTTGTCTTACAGGTGAGGAAAAAACCCGAAAAAAACCTCATCCAGGAGCCTGTCCCGGACTCGTGATCGTCTGAACTCCGGTCCAATATATACGTCACCGCTGTGGTCTCGAGGTAGCGTGTTGTCCTCGTCACGTTAGCGGGCCTGGGTTCGATTTCCCGTCGGACACCAGTTCCTGGGTGATGATTTTTTTCGGTGGTTTTCCCTCACTCTGTAAGACAAAATGTCATGATGCTTAGGACCCAACGTTCCCGAAAATCACTCCGGCCATCATCAATGCATCCTTATCATTATCACCATCATCATCCTTATCTCTCATCATCCTTCAAACCGTGTGGAAAGCAACGTGACAGCTACCACACCTATAATTTCCTATTAAAGCTGCCAAAACTAAGCATGAAAATGCTATGATTCGTAGTGAAAGACCTGCCCTCGGGCTGAATTACTATGTATAATATAAATATCGATATACATATAATACATATATATCTAATATATAACGTGCCAAATCCGTTGTGGTCTCGAGGTAGCGTGCTGCTATTGTCACGTTCCGCGGTGCCCGGGTTCGATCCCCGTTGTGGGGCCAGTTTTTCTGGGTGAGGTTTTGACATCGTGGTTTTTCCTCACCTGTAAGACATATTTCAGGAAAAACCTTAAGCCGCATCACGGTCCCCGAAATCATATGGCCATCATTCACCATCCTTATCATTATCATCCTTCACCGGTGGTGGAAAGCAACGGGAAGCCCTACCACACACCTACAATTCCCTAGTAAAGCGTGCATGCCTCCGCAATGGAAATGCTAGTATTGCAGTTGAAGAACCTGCCTTCGGGCAGAATTGCCCTATGGATGGATGGATATAATTATATATATAAGTATATTATTACATCGGCAAGAATATCAAAATGCGAAAAAAATATTAAAAACTTACAATAAGAGAAACAATGAATGTAGACAAGGATATTGTACAGAGACTTGAAGAAATCCCCAACTCAGATGGTATGGAAATATAATGAGAAAAAGGGAACACAGAAACAAATCACAGAAGCATTCAAATGTGAAGACCTGCTGTAAAAGGGAAACGTGGTATACAAAGCCAACATGGATAAAGGGAATTCAAGACAACCCGAATATAGGCTAAATATTACAGAAGTCAAACACACAAGATCGTGAAGTGTAGCCTATAAAAAAAAATTTTTTATTTTGGTTGAGGATAACTTGTGAAAATCACAGAAAAATATCCTGAAACAAACAAAAGAAAATATCAATATTACTTACTTACTTACACACTGGCACTATCGAACCCGTAGGTTCATGGCCGCGCGGACATAAGCTCTCCATACATCCCTATCCTGAGCTACTGCCTTCCAATAATTCCCTGTATAATCCACTTTCCTCAAATCATAGTTAATGTTGTTCTCCCACCTCATTCTTGGTCTACCAACTGGGCGTTTTCCCTCTGACTTTCCCACAAGAAGTTTCCATGCACGTCTTTCATTCCCCATACGCGTCAACATGTCCTGCCCATCGCAGTCTACGAGACTTAACTGTTCTTATTATATCTGGCTTCCTATAAAGACCATGTAGTTCGGTTGTTATGTAGTCTTCTCCATTCACCTGTCTGTTCATCTCTCTTTGGTCCAAAATTTTCCTAAGAACTTTATTATCAAATACTCGTAATCTCCTTTCCTCCCTTAAAGTAAGAGTCCATGTTTCGCACCCATATAATATAACTGGTAGAATAATAGTTTTATATATTTTCAGGCTTAACGTTTTTTGAAAGGAGTTGGGACATCAAAAGTCTCTGGCAATGCATAATAGCATGCATTTATCATAATTAAAAGCCTATGTTTAATTTCCTTGTGCATCGCATTCCTATTTTGTGATTATTGTTCCTAGGTATTTTTGAATTCACCCACTAAATATATCAATATTCAAGAATGTAATTATTCACAAGACTGTGTTCTTTTTTTTTGAAAAAGGTCATCCTTACAAACAACACCACCACTTAATAGCTCCTAACTGCTTCAATTTTAATCAGATAACCATTTTCCGCAGAGATGGGACCGATAAGCCACGAGGGCTGTGAAACATTTCTTGCACCATACGAACTCTCCCATTTTTATCACGCAATATTGGAAAGGATTTATTTGATATATTATTTCTCATTATGAACAGTTTGGTTAAATAAATATGGGTCAACCGTAATCTTATTCTAACATAGAACTTTATCACAAACACACCAACCGCAAATAAAGTCTTAATAACCTGTGGATGTTAGTGGTATTTTACACAATAGCGAACTATACTCACTCGCACACTATCGAACACGTCGCTTCATGTGCAGCGCACACATAAGCTCTCCATACATCCCTATCCTGAGTTAATGCTTCTCAATTTCCCCTGTACAATCTACTTCCCTCATCATCTCATCATCATAGTACATTCACGAATTTAGGACATTTGTTGACCTGTTTCGGCCTCAAGAGAAACACCATCCAAAAGTATTTTGAGTGGACGTCCTGGTCTTCTTCTTCCTGCAGGTTGATATCTTAACATTTGTTTGGGTATTCTGTGATCTTCCATTCGATGAACATGTTGCATCCATCTTGACTTATAATCAGAAATTTTGTTTTCTAAAGGTTCCATGTGTAATTCTTCCAAGATGTCTTCATTTTTTTTGTGATCTAGTAGTGTGTATCCTGCAGTCCTCCGAAGATATCTCATTTCAGCAGATCTAAGTATCTGTATATCCTTCTCTTTCAACGTCCATACTTCGCTACCATACAAAAGAGTTGGAAGAGCCAGTGTTTTATACACTTTCAGTCTTGAATGCTTTTGGACTAAATGTGGCATGAAGATAGAATTTATTAACCCTAAAATTCTTAAAAATTTAGATATTTTTGCATTTACATCCTTTTCTTCTTCATATAAGATATTGCATCATAGATATGTGAAATTATTCACCTGCTCCAAAATTTTATTGCCCAGTACAATTTTACTACTAACAGGATCTACACCTTGAAATGCCATACTTTTTGTTTTTTCTGTAGATATTCTTTAATCATACTCTTCCGTAATTTTGTTAATATCATAGTAAATGTTATTCTCCCACTCATTTTTGGTCTATCAACTGGGCGTTTTCCATCTAGTTTTCCTACAAGAAACTTCCATGCACGTATTTTATTCACCAGCCCCTAATAAGCACAGGCAATAAATAATAAATAAATACATACATAAATGGGAATAATTTATAACATGTGACAAGATTTTGTTGTTCCAATCATACACCATGCGCATGCGCAGAAAAAAAAACGCGAAGCGGTTTACACTATGGAATCACGGAATGCAGTCAACATATACACGATATTTCAACTCACCGGAGAACAAGCACATAAACTACTGGTGACAGAGACTGACTTAAAACCACTAATTATATCTGGTTTCGTACAAAGACTTGCGCTGGTTCGAATCCCCATTGGAGAACAAATTTTCTCACGGAATTTCGGCCAGTATGGGACCGGTACCCACCCAGTATCATGAGGCATTTGGGTAGCTACAATAAGTAGCGACTTCAGGTTGAGGAGACTACCAGCTATAACGGCTGGGGGGACTCGACTTGCAGATATGTCACCCCTACATTGGCCAGATGTAGCTCAATGTTATGTAGTCTTCTCCATTCGCCTGTCTGTTCATCTCTCTTTGGCCCAAAATACTTCGTAAGAACTTCATTTTCAAATATTCGTTTTTTTTTCTTCTCTCTTAAAGCAATAGTTCATGTTTCGCATCCATATAATATAATTTGAAGAATAATAGTTTTGTACATTTTCAGTTCAAAGTTAGTTTTAGAGAAGTTGGGATGACGAACCTTGTGATGTACTCGTATAATAGCACTCATTCCAGAATGATCCATGCATTCCTTGTCACTCATTCCTATTGTTTAATTCCTATTCTTTTGAATTCAGCCACTTCATAAAATTTCTCTCGTTATTAACTGTCCATTGCATTATATAATGTATTTCTACGTGTGACCATAGGCCTATATTTAATTATACTGCCAATTGAACTCATGCCATAAACGGAAGTCAATGACCAATTACGTTTCAATTAATTTTGTTTTACAATCAATCACAGTCGTGTTTCACCTTCCTCTTTATCGATTTTTCTTTATCGGCCCCTGGTTTTATGATAAAGAAAGCTCCTCTTTTTTAATATTCTGAACAGGTCAGAGCATTATTTTGCAGTGACTGACTCTCCAACAAATACATTGAATATAGCAAATAATAAACAGATTCCTTCGAACTAAACATTTGATAATTGTGTGTTCAATAATTGTGTTTTTTAAATAATGATTTTACTGAGTTATTTACTACAAAATTAATTAATAACCTATAACGTTGGTTATAATGTACATTTTTTCTCCACTGCAATGTTGTTATCTCTGACTGTGATCCTATTTGGCAATAAATAATTATGATCAAGTTGCAGTGAATAAAGAAATTAAACATAACCAAACATTTCTTATTTGTTTTCAAACGTCGCCATTTATATTGAGTATATATGCTACATATTTTAAAATACCGGTAACTATACTTAAATGATTCTTTAGTAAACAGCTTAATTTTATTAGTTATATAGTCCTAACAATTGTCATTCCTGATTTCCAAAACTTCTAGATAATTTCACTTGTCACTTAGTTGCTCGTAAATTTATCGATGGTTTGGTAACCACTCGTAACATTACTTATGTTTACTTCCAGAATAATAATAATAATAATAATAATAATAATAATAATAATAATAATAATGATAATAATAATGATAATAATAATGATAATAATAATAATAACAACGATAATAATAATAATGATAATAATAATAAGAAGAAGAATAATAATGATAATAATAATGATGATAATAATATAATAATAATAATAATAATAATAATAATAATATAATAATGATAATAATAATAGATAATAATAATAATGATAATAATGATAATAATAATAATAAACAATAATAATGATAATAATAATGATAATAATAATGATAATAATAATAATGATAATAATAATGATAATAATAATGATAATAATAATAATAATAATAATGATAATGATAATAATAATGATAATAATAATAATGATAATGATAATAATAATTATAATAATAATGATAATAATAATGATAATAATGATAATAATAATAATAATGATGATAATAATAATAATAATGATAATAATAATAATGATAATAATAATGATAATAATAATAATGATAATAATAATAATGATAATAATAATGATAATAATAATAATGATAATGAATATAATTTTGTTAATATGGTAACGTAGATATAGCGGGGATTCTGCTTGAAAACACGAAGAGAATTTCATGCGAGACTCATTTCTTTCAACGTCGTAATTGTCAACACAAAGGAAGCGTTTATTGGAGAAATCTTGAGACTGTAATTGTGTGATAAATCGATAGTGTGAAAACTAGAGATGGTTACATAGGACGGTTCGAAAAACTAACTAACAAATGTTACCCAAGCTACCGAGAATGAGGAAGATGTTGAGAGCAAAGCAAATATCTAGAGGAGAAATTCAATAGCCACGAAATCACATATCTCCGCTTTTGAACAACATTCACACCCACAGTTTTTTTTATTGGAAGTTCAATTAATATGGATTTAAATCATTCTTTTTTTAATAACCCTAGATTTCTTCCCGGACAATCTGGGGCGCAGTGAGCGATGTAGTCACGGATAACCTTTTCAATCAGGAGATTTCAGCTATTGAAAAGAGATAGCAAGGCAAATGGAATCCTAATATGCTGGCCGATTAGTGTTTGTGGAGCCATCAAAGAGGGATACTCCACAAGGACGAAATAATACCAGCAAATCGTCATTTCTTTCTCTTTCCTATTAGAGTCCGAATGTTCGAATATTGTGTAGTTACGAATGTAGAAAATATTAAAGTGTTTGAAATTATAAATGCATGTCTCTCGGAAACCTTGCGTGATGGAGAAAAACCGACATCATATTTGAATTCAGGAGAAAAAATACTAACCAGAATACACATATTTTTCTTTCTGAGACAAAAAAAAAAGTTTATTTTTTTGTTGATCAGTGTTATTCGATCTGTAAGTTTGAAAATATTTTCTATTTCAATTATTATACTATTAATAAAATAAAATAAGTTAAATATATACCTTCTTAGGTAAATCCGTCGTCCTCAACTTAGAAAATATGTAATCTTTATGCCTGTAGGCCTTTCAGAACATCCGTTCCATCTTCAGCAGGTTACTCTTCGCTACAACATCCAGTATGATGGTCACGACAAAGCCACATTAGGACCAGCAGCATCAACCATCATACTGGATGTTGTCGCGAAGAGTGACCTGCTGAAGATGGAACGGATGTTCTGAAAGGCCTATAGGCATAAAGATTGCATATTTTATAAGTTGAGGACGACGGATTTTACCTAAGAAGGTATATTTTAACTTATTTTATTTTATGACTCTCCATCTCAACGGTTTTAACAATGAATTGTATTAATAATGATAATAATAATAATAATAATAATAATAATAATAATAATAAATAATAATAATAATAATAATAGCTTTATTTTACTTGGCAGAGTTAAGGCCTTACCAGGCACCTGGTCTTACCAAGATACAAACAGGTAGTCTTAAATCTAAATACTACAAAAATATAGTCTATACATTATAAATTACAATATATATGTATATATATAAACGATTACAAGTTTATGAATACAATACAATTAATATTTATAATGTATTTTTAATTACTCTAAATTTAACGAATTAAATATATAATTATGTACAAGACTATAAAACGATAAAAAACGAGGAAAAGATTAATAACATAGTAATAAAATTAAATAAAGGAGAGAAAATTAATTATTAGACAACAGGTAACTGTATAAGCGTGACTTAAAGGTGCCAAGTGTGGCGGCAACCCCTGATATATTGAGGAAGGAGATTCCAGGAGCGGGCAGAGGCTACTGTGAAGGAAGTAGAATAGGAGGAAGTGCTATGAAGAGGAATTGTTAGCAGACTGCTATCTTGTGACCTAGTGCTAAATATTGTGGTAAGAGGATAACTTCTCAAATCTGGACGCCAGGTAAGTAGGGATGTAGGAATTCAGAAGCTTGAAAAGTAGTGGAAAGAGAGTGCAATTTTACGTCTGTCAGTAAGATGGAGCCAAGAGAGGTTATTAAAGTGTTCGGAAATATGGTCATAACGGCGGATATTGAAAATGAATCGAACGCAAGCGTTATGAACACGCTGCAGTCTCTTGCGACAAGTCATAGTTTAGATCATTATATATAATGTCACAATAATCGAAGCGTGGCAACAAGATAGTAGTGATATACCATTTGCATTTGGAACATACTTGTTAATAATCAAGTTCTAACGGCAATCAGGAGGATTCCAAGGTAACGGCGTGGAATGCTGAAAGAACAAGAAGCAGGAAGAGTGATTAATGAACGAAGCGTCAGAATTCGGTCAGCTTGAAGTCAGACAACTCGATGACCGTGAGTGATGGATTTCTGCAAGTTTTTTTCCCACACAAATACATTACAAACAATAGAAGGTCAACTCATGCGAGATTTCGATAATGTTCACCACTGACCTTCCTCGTGTCCAGTGATGGAGGAGAAAGTCTGCTCTCCTCTCTCAACATGTACAGGTCACAGAGGGCACCAACATAAATCTTCTGCATAAACCAACTTCTAATTGCGTGCCTCCTTCCTACAAACCGGATATTACAAATTCCCTCAAACCCATTCATATAAATAATTATAGTGCGTTTTGTCGTACTTACAGCAATGGCAAACATGATTGAAAGTTCAACTTTCTTCATTTCGGGGTTGCCAACCTAAATAACTATACTATAATATTATTACAAACCGTGTGAGGGAAGTAAAACCACTGCCCTCTATGTATACTACGTACAATGTATATATTCTTGTCTTGTAAGCCCATGTTTCCCTTAACAGAGATTTAGGCGCTCTCCCCCTACAGGGAAGAATTTGAACCATACTAATTTAGCTACACTTGTTTTCGTATAGATGTCATTTGAGTAGTCCATTGTCAGTGTTCCGCCTCATACTGACATCTAGGAAACCAAGGTAGTACTAGGACGGAAAACAATGTATATACAAAAATATATCCAAAAGGTAGTGTTAATATACATTATACAAAACAAATCACTGCATTTTAAATGAACTGAACTTTATTTGAAACAATATAAAACAATAAATACGTACTTGCGGACATGTTATTAATAATTGTTCTCAAGGCCTCCTGTTCTTTCAACTAATAAACATTGCCCACACTGTTAACATTAGTTAATTGTTAATAATGAACGCAAATATTTCCAACAAAGATATTATTTTACTATTATTTATTATTTTGAAAACACCATCGCGCAAAAAAAATGTACAACTCACGTTTGTAAAGTGTATTACAGAATTTCGGAAATTAAAAACCTCGCTTTCGCGCGGTTTTTTAAACACATTTTCCTCACTTCTGTAAAAGCCACTTCCCAACCTCGAATCATAATATACTATTGTATTAGAATATGAATATTTGAGGATAAATTGTTAGGAAAATGTCTGGACGAAAGAAAGATGAACAGGCAGGTGAATGGAGAAGACTGCATAACAGTGATCGCGGGTTTCAAACCCGGCCGGGATTCGATGGAATTTTTAGGATGGAAAAATCCAAGGAGCAAAACACCTCCGGAGGGGACTTTATGTCGCGGGCCCGAGTCCAAAGATTTTCAGGCTCGTGAACGATCCTTAAGCCTGAATAAAGAGGCCTCTAAGCAAAATTTACTCGACATCACGTCCTAGTAATACATTAGTTATTTAACAATTTCCAATATCTGTATATTTAACACATGCCAATAATGGATCATATTAATAATATTATAATCTTATTGTGAAAAGAAAATTAATAAGTGGAACTAGAGGAATGACCGTGGACCTCTATTCTCCCAGACTAGTAAAGAGTTGTCTATGTTTGTTTGTGCCAGTCTCGAATGGTTGTAGTGGGCTGCCAACTAGTCAGGGAGAACTAGAGGTCCACGGTTCGATTCCTGGTTCAGAACATTAAGGGTCGTATGTTAGAACATTACTCTCTATACAAGCAAATTGACCTTCCAATCACTAGTGAGCTGATTCACCGGTGAGCAATTGCTGGAGACGAATTAACGAGGCCGACTTATCGGTAAAGCATGATAGTCGACGTTTTCGTAATAGTTGGCAACGAATTACCCAGAATTCTCAGCGATAAAAACACTTCCCGTTATTTTCGTCTGCCATAGAGGAATGCATTTATGCTTGCATCCCGCCAAATAATACCGTATACAAAACACGTCTGGCGACACCAATATTAACGGTACCCCGATTCCCTGTTCTCTTCCAGTTAATCTTTGGTTGGTAGAACTCTATCAAATTCCTTTTCCTCCGTGTATAACCGAAAACATGATCGAAAGACCTTCAAGGTCCGACAATCTTGGATAAAAGCATCAAAGTACTCGATTACCATCGTGTTACCACTTCGGGATTTTAATTTGAGTTGCTCATGTAAGCTACCTCCCGCAGGTAGCTTACAAATTTAACCAATTATTAGCGCATGAACCGATTTCTGAGTAAGCAAAATCGTATTAAGCATACAACTTGCGCAGCAGATAAGGCATTTTACCTGTCTAATGCGTCCAACATGGGACCCAAGTGTTCTTTCTTTTCACAATATCATTATAAGTGTATAATATCTTAGTTGCCTGTTAGATGTCTCACTGAGGTCGATGTGTTATACCCCATGCCATCCATGACATCTATGAGCACATAAAGTAAACTAAAAATAATTGGTCTAGTAACTCTTAAACAACAGACAGGCTATGATTCAACAATGCTACGCCACTATAGTAGACAGATACAATAACAGTGAACGAATGATTTTAGGGGAAACCCAACTAGAATAAAGAATTAAGTCTGACACTGCGATAGGTAGGAAATGTAACACGAACGGGAAACGAAAGAGGGCAGGCTTAGAGGGAAAAAAACGCCCATTGGTATACAAAACTGAGGTAGGAGAACGACATTAACCAGATTGTATAAAAGGACGTTTGGTACTTTATCTCAGTATAGGGGTGTATGGAGGAGTTATGTCCGCGTGGCCATAAACCACGGGTTCGATAGAGGTTTGAGTAGTTAGTAAGGAAGAAAAAAAATATTGTGAAATATTCCCTTTGTGTCCACGCGTCTTTGGGCCAAAAAGAGAGAACAGATAGGGAAAGGGAGAAAAAAACTAATATGCACATGATATATATGGAAGCAATATAATAAGAACAGTAAGTCTGTAGACTGCGATGGACAAGACACGTGGCACAAAAAGGGGGGGGAAGAGATGCACAGGATGTTTTTTAGAAAACCTGAGGGAAAAAACGCCAGGGAGGAGAACGAGAATGAGGTGGGAGAAATCCTAACCTAGATTCAAGGAGTAGATTATACAGAAAGTATGTCCGCGTGGACATGAAAACCCACGGTTCGATAGAGTTTCGAGCTGTTTCTTAATGAAGAAAAATAATCAGTTACGAAATATTTCTTTGTTGTCTACGCGTCTTTGGGCCAAAAAGAGATATGGAGAAACTACATAATAGCTTACATGATATAATATAGATATAGGAAGCCAGATATAAAGAAGAGTTAATCTCGTAAACAGCGATGGACAGGACACGTGACACGAATAAGGGAAAAAAAAAAAGAGGTGCATGGAAGTTTTTAGAAAACAGAGGGAAAACGCCCATAGTAGACGAGAATGAAGGGGGAGAATAGCTAACCATGATTCTAGGAAGTAGATTATACAGAGAATGATTAAAAAACAATAGCATAGGATAGGATGTAGGGACAGCCGTAAGGTCCGCGCGGGATAATGAATCTGGGCTCGATAGTGCCAGTGAGTTAGTTAACGAAGAAAAATATAATCAGTTTTGTGATGTGGAATATTTCCTTTGTTTGTCTACACGCTCTTCTGGGCCAAAAAGAGATGAACAGATAGGTGAATGGAGAAAACTACATAATAGCTATATGATTTGTATATATAGAAAGCCAGATATAATACGAAACAGTTAAGTCTCGTAGACTGCGATGGACAGGACACGTGGCACGAATAGGGGAAAAAAGAGGTGCATGGAAGTTTTTTAGAAAAACCAGAGGGAAAACGTCCAGTGAGTAAGACCGAGAATGAGGTGGGAGAATAGCTACCACAATTTAAAGGAAGTAGTATTATACAGAGAATGACTGACAAACAATAGCATAGGAGAGGGGATTATGGAGAGCTTATGTCCGCGCGGTAATGAACCTATGGGTTCGATAGTGTCTTTCTGAATTAGTTAATGAAGATAAATAATCGTTGTTGAATGGGAATATTTCCTTTGTTGTCTTACGCGTCATAAAATAATTAAGTTTATTTCCACTGAAATGAATAGCAAACACGCTCTAAAACAAATCATTAGAGAGAAGATAACGATGTAAATATATGTATGAATACCAATAAAGGAACGCGATCTACAGTAGAAACAACAAGAAGCTTCTTTGAGAAAGAAAAAGAACGAACTGAACAGTAGTGTCAAGGTTGGCCATGAACGCAATTCTTGCAGTCTCAGTTTTATTTTATAACGTCACGTTTCCATCTACATTATGAAAGCAGCTAATGTGTATTGTATTCTTATAATGTTATTCTTAACAACAATTTTGTTCTAAAGGTTAGAATTTTTGGCTCAACTGCACTTCTACTAGCCCTTGAGTTTTCAGTTATATTGTTGTAAACTATAGCTCTTCTTCTGTATTTACTAACATTACCTCAGGGGTCCTCATCTAGGGGATATGTGGATGGGCGACCACAAGGTGCCCAATCTGTGCAAAACATTTCTTCCACTTACTTGTGTTTTGCACTCTTTTAACTTTACTATCTAACCTCTCTTGGTTAACTCTTGTTTTTTCGACCCCAATGCTATTAGGGCATCCGAGGGCTAGGGAGTCCTTCCTTTTTTCCATTTCTTCTTTCCTTTATTTTCTTTCCTTCTCCACAAAAGCCTGACCAGAGGCTATAAGATGGTAGCCCCATCACTGGTCTTGCCTTCCTTTGGCCAGCAACCAATCGAAGGGACTATTATTATGCTTTCAAGTCTTATACGAGAATTTCCCATACGTGAAAATTTTTCTATAGGATCGTAACAGGCCTTGGCCTAATACTTGGAAGGAAGAAGAAGAAGAATTTAATATTTTAAACTTTTTCAAACAATTTTTAAAACAATATTAGACACATTTTCAAATATTTATTTAAATATGCAAATCACAATATTATGACACTGTTAGACAATATTGTGATGCTAACGCTATTTTCTCCATAGAGTATATTACTTAGTCTATGATTTTCTATCGCTGTTTTAGGTTATGCGCTGATTGGACCAGCGTTAGGGAGTGATAAGTAAATGTACACCCAATTTTAATAAACGTTTGGTAATTTTAATCCTTCCATAGTAATTCTGCCCGAAGGCAGGTCCTTCACTGCAATCATAGTATTTTCATGCTATGCTTGCAGCTTTACTAGGGAATTGTGTAGGTGTGGTAGCTTCCCATTGCTTTCCACACCTGTGAAGGATGATGATGATGATGAAAGATGATCATGATGATGATGGGCCATATGATTTCGGGGACCGTTTGGGCCTTAAAGTTTTCCTGACATTTGTCTTACAGGTGAGGAAAAACCCCGATAAAAACCTCAACCCAGAAAAACTGCCCCGACCGGGATCGAACCCGGGCCCGCTGCGTGACAAAGCAGCACGCTACCTCGAGATCAAGCGGTGGACGTTAATTTAATATTAATGTATATATTTTTTTTAAAACATAGATTTGGGGATTTATTGCAAATATTGGCCATATTTCATAGCGACAGATAGAAATTGAGAATGATAATCGATATGTGGTTCGGTTGTGGGTTATCGCTGGCTCTATAATTCTGCGCATGCACACTGTTGTTTCTATAGGACTTCGAAAATACGTCAAGCGCTAGTTTAAGTGACAGTTTTTTTCCGATTTTTTTATTTATTTGAAACAAATTCATGAAACCTGCGTTTTTACTCTGTGCGTATATCGCGGGACATTTGGTCTATAAATGCTATTTTGCGCGATGGTGCGTTTTGTCGTACTTACAGCAATGGCGACCTTGATTGAAAGTTCAACTTCCTACATTTCGGGGTTGCCAACCTAAATAACTATCCATCCCTATCCATAGTAATTCTGCCCGAAGGCAGGTCCGTCGCTGCAATCATAGCATTTCATAATGCTATGCTTGCAGCTTTACTAGGGAATTATAGACGTGGCAGCTTCCCGTGCCTTTCTACAACCGGTGAAGGATGATGATGATAATGATAAGGATGATGATGATGGCCATATGATTTTCGGGGATCGTTAGGGGCCTGAAGTTTTCCTGACATTTGTCTTACAGGTGAGGAAAACCCGATAAAAACCTCACCCAGAAAAACTGCCCCGACAGCGGATCGAACCCGGGCCCGCTGCGTGACAAGACAGTACGCTACCTCGAGACCACAGCGGGTGGACTCTAAATAATTATATTGTAATAAAAATAACTATAATTTTAATTTTAAGAAAACCATATTTACAAAATGTCTACTTTATAGTAATGTATACTTCAATTCCATCCATCCATAGTAATTCTGCCCGAAGCAGGTCCTTCACTGCAATCATAGCATTTTCACGCTATGCTTGCAACTTTACTAGGGAATTGTGTAGGTGTGGTAGCTTCCCATTGCTTTCACACCTGTGAAGGATGATGATGATAAAGATGATCATGATGATGATGGCCATATGATTTCGGGGACCGTTTGGGCCTTAAAAGTTTTCCTGATATTTGTCTTACAGTGAGGAAAAAACCCCGATAAAAACCTCACCCAGAAAAACTGCCCCGACCGGGGATCGAACCGGGCCCGCTGCGTGACAAGGCAGCACGCTATCTCGAGACCACAGCGGTGGACATACTTCAATTAGGCCTACAATTTGAATTTTTTTTAATGTATTTACAAAATGTATTTCATCAATTCCAAAAATTAATTGTCTGTATCACTTTGTCCTTGTGGCAATCGTCTAACGAGGAAAGTTGTATATAATATTATTACAAAACGCGTGTGGGAAGTAAAACCACTGCCCTCTATGTATACTACCTACAATGTATATAGAAAAAATATCCAAAAGGTAGTGTTAATATACCATTTACGAAACAAATCACTGCATTTTAAATGAACTGAGCTTTATCTGAAACAACATAAAACAAATATGTAATTGCAGCCATTTTATCACTAAATGTTCTCCACGGCCCCCTGTAGTTTCAACTAATTAAACATTGCACTGTTAACGTTGGTCAGTTGTTTATAATGAACGCAAATATTTCCAACAAAAATGTTATTATTTTACTATTATTTATTATTTTGAAAACACCATCGCGCAAAAAATAATGTACAACGCACGTTTGTAAAGTGTTTTACAGAATCTCGGAAATTAAAAACCACGGTATCGCTCGGTTTTTAAAAATTTTTCTCGATTCTGTAAAAAACCACTTCCCAACCTGGCATCGTTATATACTATTGTCAAATATGGAAAATTGGTCCTGCATTATACAGTGTTTGAGTTTACTTTGGAGTAATTAATTTTAGTCAATTAATTTATGTTTATTGCAGTGTCTTGAATATCTCATTTATGAACTGGATTGTGGGTGGCATTTTGATAGCTATGCTAAGCACTATCTTGGGGTTCTTCATTGGCACGGGCGCTGGTATTATCGCCTCACTGTGACGCTTAACAAGCGGCTCGCTTTGTTTCCCCGCAGCTGTTATATGTTATTAAAAATACAAAGATCTCGTCTGCCGCGACTACCACGATGTTGCCACATTGCTCTTCTTCCTCAGTTTCAATTAAAACTCGGAACGTGGAGCAGTCGATCCAGTTATAAAATTGTATACCGTAGCTAGAATAAGGCAATATCTACATATTATATTAGTTTAATACATGAGTGATTACATCTGGCGGCCATGGGTAAATATTTCAGACCGAACAATTAATAATAGTAATAATGATGATAATAATAATATTAATAATTTATTTTGATGAGGCTTTTTTTCGATTATTTTTCATTTTCCTCAACTGTAAAACAAATGTCAAGAAATAATGGTCTTGAAGAAGATTTCCGGGCTGTAGGCCGTGGTCTCGAGGCTTGAAGTTCCCTAGCCCTGAAAGCCTAATCAATACAAAATGTTAAGAAACTTTAAAGCCCAGACCCCATCTGTCATCATTATCGCTCTCATACTCGCCGCATTTATGTTTAGGATTAAGGACTCTCCTGTCGCACCTATTATTGGGGAACGCCTTTCAGGCTCCCCAACCGCAGAAGTGCGTTACAAGTACGACAATACCAGGAGAGAATATCACAAATGTCGTAATGCAACCTGTTGGCATTGATTAAAAAAATATATAATCTATATAAAAAGTACTCACAGGAAAATCTGGGTTGCATTTTCATTTTACTCTTACCTGAAACAAAGAAAATAAAAACTAAAATTAATTTTCTACAAGAAATATAACAAGTTGGAGATTACAGCACAGAATTATTCCATATTGGTCGGTATAGCACACAATTTAAATCTAAATCTTGGGTGTGTCAACTCTTCTAGTGTGAATCTTGTAAGCCCATGTTTCCCTTAACAGGGATTTAGGCGCTCTCCCCCTACAGGGAAGTATTTGAACCATACTCATTTAGTTACACTTGTTTTCGTATAGATGTTATTTGAATAGTCCGTGGTCAGCGTTCCGCCTCATACTGACATCTAGGAAACCAAGGTAGTACTAGGACGGGAAAATTCGATACATTTTGCTTAGATACCCTTTCATTCAGGCTTAAGGATCTTTTACGAGCCTGAAAATCTTCAGACTCATATTCAAAATATGCTAACCACCTATTCTGATTTAATCATTGTTTGGATCCAAATTTTGAAATTTTACATGTTTGTGATAAGGGTAAGAAGTTGGACCTTTTGGAGGCTGCAGAAATAAATAAATTGAAAAGTAGTAATAAACTGTTAAATTCTCAACTTGATTTTAATGAATCGCCTTTGGTTAAATTAAAAAATGTAAATAAATTATTGTTGTATTGTTGCTTAGATCAGTTGACCAGTACTATAATAACACAATTCATAATTTGTTAACATGTCTGAAGAAGGTATAGTGTACCTAAACAGCTGGCACTGAATTTTCTTCTTCTTCTTCTTCTTCCTTCCAAGTATTAGGCCAAGGCCTGTTACGATCCTATACAAAATTTTCCCTCCAGCGTTTCATAGGACGGCCCAGTGATCTTCGTCCTCTTGGTATATAATTATAAACATCTTTGGGGATCCGATTTGAACTCATTCTTTCAAGATGGTGTTTCCTTTTTAGTTGGTACTGTTTAATATATTCCAAAATTGGCGTAGTCTTCAATTCTTTTAAGATATCGGTGTTCCTTTTCCGATCCCATCTGGTGAAACCCGCTGTTCTGCGCATGAATCTCATTTCACAAGCCGTTATTCTGCTTTCATGTTGGTTTTTTTAGTGTCCATGCTTCACTACCATAGGTCAACACTGGTCTAGCCAAAGTGTTATATAAACGTAATCTGGTGTTTTTTGTACAAGGGATGGTTTCATAACTTGATTAATAATTCCTAAACTTTTATTATAACTAGTAACTTTTTCAGGGATATCCTTTTCATCCCAGATAGAGAGATAATATCCAAGATATTTAAATTGATTAGATCTCTCTAAAATTTTATTCTGGAGACAGATTTTACTTTGTATGGGGTCTTTCCCATGAAATGCCATAATTTTAGCTTTGTTAATTGATATTTCCATATTAAATTTGGCACCTATTTTTTGTAAATTATAAATTGATCGTTGCAAATCATTTTCGGAAAGTGCCAGAAGAGCTAAATCGTCTGCAAAAAGAATAGCATCGAGTTTGAGGTTCCTATTGATGGGTATATATCCTCGTTGTGTTTTCCTCCATTCATTTATTAATTTATTCATGTATATAATGAAAAGCACCGGTGAAAGTCCACATCCCTGTCTTACTCCAGTGTTGATCTTTTCCCAAGAAGATAATTTGCCATCTTGTTTAACAGAGACTGAATTATATCTTAATAAAATATGAAAATCAAATAAAACGAAGTTTTATTTTTATTTAATTAATTAAATATAGATTTTCATCAAGTAAACACCAACTCAATTGATTACTTGCTCTTTAAAATGTGTGAAAAAAAGAAAAGAAAGTTTGGTTAATAGCTTAATTTAGGAGTTAAAAAACTGAACATCTTGTTTAAGTACACATACTGAGTTTGACTGCCTCAAGGGATTTAATGCCTCGTAGCGGAGAAAATATAACATTAAAAAATCAAGTCTGGAAAGTGTATAGAAAAAGATTATTAGACCCATCAAGTAAAGTTGAACATTTCTAAATACCACTTCACCATGTTTAAACACAGCACAAAAGAAGTGAATGTAGGTAAAGTTGTCAAATTTTATGTCTAACCGATTGAAAATATTCAAACACTTCCTTTCACTTGTTTACATGAACAAATTATTAACTGATTTCTTTTGAAGTGTAACCTACTACATGACACATTCAATATCCTGATGTCCGAAATCCCTTATTATGACCCGGATGCCCTTTACTTTCAAAACAAATGCTGAAGTTTAATTTATACCACAATTTCCACTTTCAATTTCTTTCGTTCATTTAATAAAATCGTAGCCATTAACATACGGGTCTGAGACTTGGCCTTTAACGATCTCTGATAAAAATAAAATTGAGACAATAGATCAGAGAAGAACTACAAATCTATAATATAAACGAGAAAATACACACAAATAAACGTAATTGGTTTGAACATATACAAAGAATGCTAAATAATCGTTTATCAAAACAGCTGCTTCATTATAGGCCTCTAGGCCGAAGAAATGTAGGAAGACCAAAACGTTGTTGGAAGGACGACCTGCGCCTGCGGCATATAGTGCGCCGGGGAGCGGAACGGGCCAACAGACCCATACCTTGAAGATGATGATGATGATGTTGCCAGTATCGTTCTGGCTGTTCGTGTTTCCAAAAAAAAGGTTCCTATACCGTGTCCACTCTTAGAGTGATCCTCGTCAAAACAAAACCATGTGACTTGCTCGCTTTTCAGTTGGTTTATGGACACCGACATACGGGTGTAGAAGCAATAAGTACGCGAAAAAGTAGTTCATCATCATCTTTCAATTATAGGCATGGATTAGGCCAGTGGCCTGTTCCGCTTCTGGATAGAAATTGATCCCTCCCATCTCTTCTTAGGTCTTCCTGGGTCTCTTCGCCCTGTGGGTCTGTAGTTTCAATAGCTGCAGAGGTAGTCTATTGTTTGGCATTCTAAGAAGGTGTTCATGCCAATTATTTTGATTTTTTTTAATGGTTTCAGTTATTGCTGGTGTGTTGAGAGCTTTGCGGATATGTTCATTATGCATGTGGTCATAAAGCGTATAACCCGCTAACGGTCTTAATAACTTCATTTCTGCAGCGAAAAAGTAGTTCCCTTCATTAAATTAAAAATGTGTCCTCTGGATATGCTTGTTATTCTTTTTGAATGAAAATAAAACATACAAAATATTATAAAATATACCTAATAAATAATTACAACATAAAATAGTTTATTACATATGGATGCTGCATTTGAGTCACACTTCAGTCGATTCTCACGAAACAAAATGGCTGAAAGTATCGAGTCTTTTGTTGCTGTGTCATCTCCCTGTCAAAAGTGACGGTAATTGTGGCGCGAATGGCGGAAGGATATTGCTTCTACAACGTACTTCGGTGTCCATAACCAATGAAAAGCGAGCAGGTCACATGGTATTGTTTTGACGAGGATCATTTTAAGAGCGGACAGGGTATAAGAACTTTATTTTCAAACTAGCTAATACCCGGCGTGCGTTGCTACGCCTAAATAAATGAAATATCAGAGGTTAATTAAATTATATGGTATATACGCTGAGACGAATCAAACATGGCGGTTGCTAGTCAGTTTTTAATTTCGGATTTCAAGTAAACCTCCACTTCTAGTTGTCGCACTTCGCTCATTTTATTGATAATACATAGCTTGGTTTATTTTAATAGGATATACTGAGTTTCGTTGTAAAACATCGATAAATGTGACCGCTAGAGCGATTTTTCAATTTTCTCTTAAGGTGAACTCCTTACGCCTATTGGTCTTAGAGGGTCCATTTGTGAATCTAAACAATCCACGAACCCACCAACGAATTTCTGATAGGCCTTCACTAGTTTAATGAATTTTTATTATATACAACTTCCCCTCATTAGAGAATTGCCTCAAGGACAAAGTGATACAGACAATTAATTTTTGAAATTGATGAAATACATTTTGTAAATATGGTTTTTAAAATTGAAATTGATCCTCTAATGGCAGCGATGGAAATTTTAGAAAGATACATCCTGTCCAAATCTAAGGAATTCCAAAATTTAGCTAAGAATCCTGGTATAGTACCTCTTGCCCCGATCATCAATCCTGTGACAGTTATACTATCTAGTTGGTATTTATCTTTGTAATAGTCAATTGTTGGCTCATATATGGCTTTCTTTTCACAGTCTACTTCCTCAGGTTGGTCACTATGAGTCTCAAAACAAATTTTAGAAGATGGTCTAAATGCAATAATATCTATTCGTCTGTTACTCCCATTACTGACCACACCATGAACTTCCTCATAAACTGTGTATCCATAATCTCGCAAGGCTTCTGCCATCGTGTTTGGAATATTGTGGTGCCGAATGCTTGTCAGTTGAGAATGACTGATATTTCAGGTACGATTTTTAATATTTTAACTTTCAACTTTACTATCCGACACAAATAATCTTGACACTCGGTCCCATCAGCACATTGTCCTTTATATCCCTCCTCATCACACTGTATATTATTCATTATCTTTTACAAATAAAAGAACATATAATAAATAGATTAATATTTAAGTTCCCTTCCGACCTATGTCAGAGACTGTCAAACTATAACATCCTTCAAAAACAAATTAAAGAATTATTTAATAACAAACTAACTTATACACCTCACTGATAGTATTCTTTTAACCATTAATAAATTCAATTATTTATAAAAATAATACTAAGATTAACAAATATTTTCTTTTGCTTTGTTTTAAATATTGTATAAACGTAAAATTAGTTTTCTATATCTCATTATTTTTCTTTGTTTTATATATACATTAGACAGGGACAATTTAATATGTCTTGCTTGTATACATTTTATTATTAGTTTTAGTCTTAATTTTAACTAACATTAACTGGTTGCATTATAGATCGTAATATCCATCCATAGTAATTCTGCCCGAAGGCAGGTCCTTCACTGCAATCATAGCATTTCCATGCTATGCTTGCAGCTTTACTAGGGAATTGTAGGTGTGGTAGCTTCCCGTTGCTTTCCACACCGATGAAGGAAGATGATGATGATAATGAAGGTGACGATGATGATGATGGCCATATGATTTCGGGGACCGTTTGGGCCTTAAAGTTTTCCTGACATTTGTCTTACAGGTGTGGAAAAACCCCGATAAAAACCTCACCCAGAAAAACTGCCCCGATCGGGGATCGAACCCGGGCCCGCTGCGTGACAAGGCAGCACGCTACCTCGAGACCACAGTGGTGGACAGATCGTAATATAATAGATATTATGTTTTTGATCAAATTTTTTATTTAGTATTTAATATTAGAGTTAATTGAGATTGTTGTATTCTGATATAATATATGTTTGTCCTGGTGACTGGAAGAGAAGGCCACATGGTCTTAAACTCTACCAGGCTAAATAAATCTAATCTATTACGAATATATAAAACCCGGCCTCTACTTACTTTTTCTCCAGGCTTATACCTGTCAGGTATAAAGGAAATGTGGTGAAGTGAAAAAAGTAGTTAATCTGATCTCTCTACAAAGAGGTCCATTAGTGCTAAATGCATTAGATCCTGCATAATGTTGGGCGGGTGTAATTCTCTTTGATTCTTCGCCATAGCAACTGCGCCCATTAATTTCTTTAATTATGAACGAATTACATCCACCGTTCTTGTTATCTGTTGAATTTAATCCCCTGAATTCGTTCTATTAGCCCACTTAATCGTTATGAAATCATTGTATGAACCTTAATTATGTTTTAACTGCCTCGTGAATTACGCTAAACTACTGCCATCTCGGTTTACTCTCCGCAACCAAAGAATAAATTACTTATCCTGCCGGTGTGCATCAACTGTTTGTAGATTTCAACAAATAATAGTTTAAAAAACTAAAACAACACGCTTTATTAGAAAACCGAACTAAAAAATTAAAAATAATTTTAATTTCCAACGCGCTTGATGATGTTTTATTTATTCTGGCAGAGTTAAGACCATAAGGCCTTCTCTTCCACTAAACCAACAGAAATACAAATAAATATATGACAAATATAGATATACACTATACTAATTATAAACAGTTAAAGATACATAAATGTAGCAATGTAAATGTCATGTATAAACAACATTTTATACAATAATAATAATAATAATAATAATAATAATAATAATAATAATAATAGTACTTACGATAATAATAATAATAATAATAATAATAATAATAATAATAATAATAATAATATAACAATATGATAAATTATACGAGAAACACCAATTAATATATGTACCTTACACTGGGTAATAATGAAGTCGAGGTTAGAGCAAATATAAATTTAGATTTCTTTTAAAAGAAGTCAATATCCGGCAGACCCTTATTTCTTATTTTTGTATTTTGTATTATTTTTGTATTTTACTGAAAAAATGTTATTCATTTTGCATGTTTTTAATTGGACGATATTATGAATCAACCGGCTCTACGCCATTTTTAGAAAAAAATATATTTTGATGCCATCTGTTGCACTGGCTCATGGAGTATTACGTGTACACACATTTTTAGCGCCAAAATCTTTAATATAGCCTTGTTATTGAAGAAAAATGTAAACGCCATCAGTCCGATTCTATGTTTTGCACACAAAGACTGTCACCAGTCTTCATAAATTCCAATCTAAGGATAAAATTAAAGTTATTTAGCATTTTCCAATACTGTTATTTTAACACAGTTCCAACAATGGATCATATTATAAAGATATTGTGAAAAGAAAAATTAATGTGTGAACCAGGAATCGGTTGGGGTGTATTACAGTAGAATTTTAATTACGCTATTGATTACAATTTTAATGCAAATATTCATATTACGTAATGACATTAATGAAATGAATCTTTGGAAAAGAAGAACAATTGAAGTATTTAAACATTATATGAAAATAAATTAGCTTAAATATGTAATTTCCATGTTAACCGTCGGTCATTTTGAAATGTAATAGAAGAACTGTTATATGACAACTGTTATTGTAGACAACTGTTATATATGTATATGAAACTAAAAGTATAGGAAACTAAAAGCTAACCTAACCTAACCTAACCTAACCTAACCAAACCTAACCTAACCTAACCTAAATCAATTACTCTAACCTACTCTAAATTAATTTAATATGTAAAAGCAGACGTAAAGTGATGTAATAATTAACGTGGTTATCGTTGGTTATTAGAGAGTTTATCGCTGGTTCGGGGCACGCAGTAGCGTAGTGATTAAGGCACTGAGCTACAAGCCGGAGGGTGGAGGGTTCAACTCCCGTTGGGGTCAGGATTTTTAATCTGACCCAAACCCTCTGGCGGCACTATGGCCCTGGGGTCGACTCAGCCTCTAACGGAAATGAGTACCAGACACTTGTTCTGGGGGTAAAGGCGGCCGTCACGCAGGGCTGAGAACCCGGCTGACAAAGTGCCGATTGTGTAGAAAAGTGGGAGCCTTAACCTCCTACTACCCCAAGGGCCTCCGGGCCTGTTGTGGGATCACTTTATTTAGGGGGCACGCTGTAGCGTAGTGGTTAAGGCACTGAGCTACAAGCCGGAGGGTCGAGGGTTCAAGTCCCGTTGGGGTCAGGATTTTTAATCTGACCCAAACCCTCTGGCGGCACTATGGCCCTGGGGTCGACTCAGCCTCTAACGGAAATGAGTACCAGACACTTGTTCTGGGAGTAAAGGCGGCCGACACGCAGGGCTGACAACCCGGCTGACATAAAGTGCCGATTGTCTAGAAAAAGTGGAAGCCTTAACCTCCTACTACCCCAAGGGCCTCCGGGCCTGTTGTGGGATCACTTTATTTAGGGGGCACGCTGTAGCGTAGTGGTTAAGGCACTGAGCTACAAGCCGGAGGGTCGAGGATTCAAGTCCCATTGGGGTCAGGATTTTTAAACTGACCCAAACCCTCTGGCAGCACTATGGCCCTGGGGTCGACTCAGCCTGTAACGAAAATGAGTACCAGACACTTGTTCTGGGGGTAAAGGCGGCCGTCATGCAGGTCTGACAACCCGGCTGACATAAAGTGCCGATTGTCTAGAAAAAGTGGGAGCCTTAACCTCCTACTACCCCAAGGGCCTCCGGGCCTGTTGTGGGATCACTTTACTTTACTTTTATCGCTGGTTCATACAATAACTCATAGAATAATAGTTGTAAGCTCAGTTATTAGTATGGTCATGACCTCCATGATGTATTATTAGAGCGGTCGGGACAGGAAATAGTCCCACATTGTTTTCAATATTTACGACTAAAATGTGACTAAGGTAATAATTTTCCAGTGCTAAAAAGAATAATTATATAAATATATGTATATTTGTTGTATTTAAGTTGTGTTAAAATGCGTAAGTAAAAATCGATCTTGATACACGCCGCCCCCCGGAATCGAACCGTGGACTGTTATTTTAACACAGTTCCAATAATGAATCATATTATAACATTATAATGATATTGTGAAAAGGAAAATTAATGTGTGAACCAGGAATTCTCAAATATAGATACTTCTAAACGAGGCCGGCCGTTGGCGATGGCAGTGTCATCTACCTGACAGCGGACGAAACGAGAATTGTAGATTTGTATATGTGGAAATAATTGGTAGTGTTTGTACCAGGTGTGGAATGGTGTAGTGGGCTGCACACTAGTCTGGAGAACTAGATGCCCACGGTTCGATTCCTGGTTCACACATATTTTTTTCTTTTCACAATATCATTATAAAATTAAAGTGCTCAACAAAAAAATTATCTCCAACACATATAGAATAAAACTAGAGTTATCTACAAAAAAAAAATATTTTACCATCAAAAGCGTGGGGTGTTTCTTTATGGTTTTTACGTTTCTGTTTATTATCAAATATATTAATAGATATAAACCTGCCCTCGGGCAGAATTAATATGGATGGATGGATATATATATATATATATATATATATATATATAAAGAAGAATATGAAAAATGGGGACTTTATATAAACATTGAGAAAACTAAAATACCTGTGTATAGGAGAAGAAATGGAAAATATAAATTTCAACAATAGAGAAGAACTAAAACCTAGTATTGAATGCACTTATTTAGGAACAAAATTAGACCATACAGGCGATAACACAGTGGAAATTAAAAATAGAATCGCACAAACAAAACAAAGCAATAAATGTTTTAAACTCTGTTTGGTGGAGCAAAACTATTACAAAAAATAGAAAATTACAAATATATCAAACCATAATTCAGAGCATTTTAACATTTGTTGCTGAAGTCTGGCAAATTCCTACCAGGGAAATGAAAAGAATTTTAAGTACAGAAATGGATGTTTTAAGAAGATCAGCTGGAAAAATCTAGAATGGATAGAATACGAAATAAAGAAATAAGGGAAATTATGGGTGTACAAGAGGAGCCGGACATCACAGACATTATAGAAAAGAAAATATTACAGTGGTATGGCCATGTCAAAAGAAAGTCAGAGCAAAGATTGCCTAAAATTGTTATGGAATGGATCCCAATGGAAAGGAGGAAGAGAGGAAGACCGAAGGAAACTTGGATGGAAGGGGTACAAGCAGCTATGAATATCAGAGGAATGGAGGAAGGTCAATGAATGGACAGAGAGGAATGACATTTGGTTTCCGGAAGACGGCGGCAGCTGACATGACACCGGATGATGATGATGATGATGATATATATATATATATATATATATGACACAAGAAAAATAAATGCCTGGACGGGATTCGAACCCGGACCTCTGAGTTGATATCTCAGAATAAATGTTTTTTCTGGATTCGCCTGGTAGCGCACAGAGATATCAACTCAGAGGTCCGGGTTCGAATCCCGTCCAGGCATTTATTTTTCTTGTCATGTCATATTAAGCTTGCATTGCTCAATGACAAAAATTGAATTATAACATATATATATATATATATATATATATATATATATATATAAACTCAATGAAGTAACTGAACCAGCACTCACACATATTTTCCAGAAAAATATAACATTTTTGGTGTGTAACTGTCAATAGTTGATGTTTTGCTGAAGAATGCGCATTGTATCAAGAAAGTTCGATAATTCCACAAAAACAAGACAATTGAACCTCAAACGGTATTGGCAACGGCTCCTGACAACAAGTTATGATGTAGCTTTCTTGACACGTAAACAGGGCCACTTCTTTCAACGTTTCATAACAAAAGAAAAGCAGGAAGCTGAAAAACAGGAATGGCATCCCATGTTTGGAATAAAAATGTAACCTGCTACTTGGAACTGTCACAGATACGAATTAACGGTCACTGTGTAGCATATTAGCCAGAATCCGACAAAGTGTTTGAAATTACAAATGCCTGTCTTTTACCTTACGTTATGGAGAAAAGCCGATATCATATTTAAATTCAGCAGAAAAAATACTGAACCGTACAAATATATTTACTATGCGAGATCCACCCTAAAAGAAACAATAAAACAGAAATTACTAATTTTTGAAAGAAAAATTTTAAGAAGAATATTTGGACCAAATAGAGGAACTGATAACTCTTTAGTCCAAAAATGTTCCTAAGTACTTTGTTCTCAAATACTCATAATCTCCTCTCCTCTTTTAAAGTAAGAGTCCATGTTTCGCATCCATATAATATAACTGGTAGAATAACGGTTTTATATATGTTCAATTTAACTTTTTTGAAAGGAGTTGGGACATCAAAAGTCTCTGTAATGCATAATAGCATGCATTTCCAGAATTGAGCCTATGTTTAATTTCTCTGTGCATCTCATTCCTATTTGTGATTATTGTTCCTAGGTATTTGAATTCAGCTACTTCCTCAAAATTTCCCTCATTTGTCATTAGCTGTCCATTCCATTATACAATGTATTTCTACGTGTGACCATATATTTAGTTTTATTGATATTTACTCCCAGTCTCAATTTCTTAGTGTTACTCAATAGTGTGCGCGTGTTGTCCTTTAGTATCTCCTCGCTATCGGCCAATAGTACTACATCATCAGCATCCAGAAGAGGAAATTAAGGAAAGATTGGTAAATGGGAATAAAGCTTACTTTGCAAATAAAACCTTATTTAAAAGCAAATTAGTATAAAAATAGCAAAAATAAGGTTATACAAAACACTCATAAGACCAGTAGTTACATATGCTTGTGAAACTTGGGTCCTAAAAGAAACAATAAAACTACTAATTTTTAAATTAAAAATTTGAGAACATTATTTGGACCAAATAGAGGAACTGATAACTGATGGAGAATCAAAACAAATAACGAACTAAACAAATTAAAAAAAAATCAGAATATAGTAAACCATATTAAGATCTCTCAGAATTGGTTGGCTTGGACATTTGATAAGAATGGATGACCAGAGACTGGTCAAAAAACTCTACAAATGGAAACCTATAGGAGGCAGAGCTGTTGGAAGACCGAAGATCAGATGGAAGGATGACACAATGAACGATCTAATCTTCTTGTAATCTTGTAACCCCATGATTCCCTTGACAGAGATTTAGGCGCTATCCCCCTACAGGGAAGAATTTGAACCATACTAATTTAGTTACACTTGTTTTCGTATACAAGTCATTTGAGTCGTCCGTGGTCAGCGTTCCGCCTCATACTGACATCTAAAAAACCAAGGTAGTACTAGGACGGGAAAATTCGGTAAATTTTGCTTAGAGGCATTTTCATTCAGGCTTAAGGATCTTTTACGAGCCTGAAAATCTTCAGACTCGGGACCCACGGCTTAAAGTCCCTCCCGGAGGACTTGCTCCTTGGATTTTCCATCCTAAAAAAAAATCCATCGACCCCGGCCGGGTTTGAACCCGCGACCCTCGGGACCAGAGACAAAGAGCATAACTACTAGTCCACCTTTCTAAAGAAAATGAAAGTGAATAATTTGAATATGGCAAGAGAAAGATTGGCATGGAGGAGGATTGTTGAGAAGGCCAAAACTTTCACTTTTGAAGTTGTCGTGCCTTAAGATGATGATGAAGATGTGAGGTCCAAGTATATGATTAACAGCTTATATATATTTGCCTTCTAAACAATAATGTTTTGTTATCAGATACAGGAGACATATGACTGAATGTTGACTCCATCCCTGTATCATATATCGTATAGAGAAATACGTTTGGACACATGAAAGGTTTGATAATTGTCAAATCACATACTTAAGGGGAGATTAAAAGACCTTTCCCAACAATGTCTTCTTCTTCTTCACGGATTAGGTTTATTTACTAGCCTGTTCCTGAATTCAAATACCTAGGAACAATAATCACAAATAGGAATGAGATGCACAAAGAAATTAAACATAGGCTCAATTCTGGAAATGCGTGCTATTATGCATTGCAGAGACTCTTGATGTCCCAACTCCTTTCAAAAAACGTTAAACTGAAAATATATAAAACTATTATTCTACCAGTTATATTATATGGGTGCGAAACATGGATTCTTACTTTAAGGGAGGAAAGGAGATTACGAGTATTTGAGAATAAAGTTCTTAGGAAATGTTTTGGACCTAACAGAGATGAACAAACAGGTGCATGGAGAAGACTACATAACAATGAACTACACAGTCTTTATAGGAAGCCAGATATAATAAGAACAGTTAAGTCTCGTAGACTGCGATGGGCAGGACATGTTGCATGTATGGGGAATGATAGATTTGCATGGAAGCTTCTTGTAGGAAAGCCAGAGGGAAAATGCCCAGTTGGTAGACCAAGAATGAGGTGGGAGAATAACATTAACTGTGATTTGAGGGAAGTAGATTATACAGGGAATGATTGGAAGGCATTAGCTCTGGATAGGGATGTATGGAGAACTTATGTCCGCGCGGCCATGAACCTACGGGTTTGATAGTGCCAGTGAGTAAGTAAGTAAGTTCCGGCTCCAAATTGCTGCTATTTCTATCTTTTCCTTGGTCTTCCCAAACGTCTTCTTCCTTGTGGTGAATAGTTGTATGCTGCTTTTGGTATTCTATTCTGTCATCCTTGCCAAGTGTTCTTTCCAGTTTGTTCTGTATTTCTCTATTGTTGAGTTTAATTCCTCTACTTTTGGTTGTCTTATTTCTGTGTTATGTTTTTTTGTCTGTTCTTTGATATCCTGCTATTGGTTTGAGGAATCTCATTTCAGCAGCTTGTATCCTGGCAGATTGTTGTGTTGTCACTGTCCATGTTTCGGATCCATAAGTAATAATAGGCACTGCCATTGTCTTGTATAATTTCATTATAGAGTCTTTCCTGGCTTTATTTTTCAAAGTTCTTTTTAGTGTTCCTGTTATATAATTAAACTTATTTAGTTTGTTATTTATATCTGTTTCCACTGTGTATGATATTTCGCAACCTGGGAAGTTATATCTTACCACTTGTTCCATTGGTTTATTTTCTAATATTATCTTTGTCCGAACTGGATGAGCGCCCTTGAAGGGCATTGTTTTTTTATTTTTGTGAGGATATTTCCATGTTGTATTTTTTTGATATTTCATTTAGTTTATACAGCATTCTTTGTAGTTCGTCTTCTGTTTTTGCTATTAAAACCTGGTCGTCTGCAACCCAACAATGTTAAAGTGTAAAACTTTTATTAATGCCCCCAGTTTTTATCCTGACATTTCTGGTGTTCTCTCTTGGTAATGACGTAATTGTAACCCACTTCTGAGGTTGGGGCGCCTGGAAGGCGGGGTTACGTTGCCCCGATGATATGATGAACGATGATGATGATAATGGTGCGCCAGGAGAGTCCCTAATCCTAAGCTTAATCTAAGATGAATATGAATGATGATGATTGCGATGGTCAAATGATTTCGGGGACCGTTTGGGACTTAAAGTTTTCCTGATATTTGTCTTACAGGTGAGGAAAAACCCCGATAAAAACCTCACCCAGAAAAACTGCCCCGACCGGAGATCGAACCCGGGTCCGCTGCGTGAACAAGGCAGCACGCTACCTCGAGACCACAGCAGTGGACTACCTGTCCTATACTATGATTTTGAAACATGGACTCGGATTACGAGTATTTGGGAATAAAGTTCTTAGGAAAATTTTTGGACCATATAATATAACTGGTAGAATAATAGTTTTATATTTTGAGACCCAGTTTCTCAGAAATTATTTTAGGTATAAATGTGAATTTTTTACAGTGTAAGAAGTTTATGGAAGCACTTTTGAATTACATTTCTTCTTACTTTTGGAAATACATTTTCTTTTGTAAAACTTCATTTTTTTTAATTTTTGTAAGTTTTCATTTTAAAGAATATAGTAGTAGATATATCATACATTTACCTCTTATAGTTTCCGAGAAAACGGGTCTTTTTCGAGGGGGGGATCGGAAAGTAATGCACAATAATTTTTTTCTGCCTTGGTATTGCAGCTAGAATGTTGAAATTTCACAGAGATATAGTTTGAAGTTTTGACTACAGATGGTATTTTTTTCTCAGGTGCACCTCTTGCGAGAGAAGCTTGAACTATGCAACAAAGATGGCGCGCATGCTACAGTCGTCCACCTGTGAGGAACAGAGAAGTGTTGTTCGATTTTTGTGGGCCAATGGGCATAAACCCAGTGAAATTCACAGGGACATGCGTGGCGTGTATGGGGATGATTGTATGGACCGTAGCAATGTCTCCAGGTGGTGCACATTCTTCCAAGAGGGACGCGTGAACCTTAGTGATTCGCCACGCTCCGGCCGGCAGTGCGCAGATGGCTACACTCCAACCAAACGGACTTCTACGAACAGGGCATATTGAAACTGGTAACACAATGGGAAAAATGTGTTGAGAAAGTTGGTGACTATGTCGAAAAGTAGGTACAAGATGTAAGTTCATTTGTGATTTTTTTCCTTTTTTTTTTTACTATTAAACTTTTTAAAAAAAATTATTGTGCGTTACTTTCCGATCCGCCAACCAAACGGACTTCTACGAACAGGACATATTGAAACTGGTAACACGATGGGAAAAATGTGTTGAGAAAGTTGGTGACTATGTCGAAAAGTAGGTACAAGATGTAAGTTCATTTGTGATTTTTTCCTTTTTTTTTTTACTATTAAACTTTTTAAAAAAATTATTGTGCGTTACTTTCCGATCCGCCCCTGTATATGAGAATTTAGTTTTGTGGAAAAAGCCAGTTTAAGTAAGACGTACGTTGTGTCAAATCAGTGAAGCAGCCTTACTTAAAAAAAATATTAAAATGCTTAAAATGAGCACATCATCCCTGCAAGTATTAGGCTGTGTGGCCTGTTAAGGTCTCAAAGAGGAGTTTTCCATCCAGCGCTTTTTTGGACGTCCCAGCGATCTTTTGCCTTGGGGCAGTAATGAAGCATGGCTTTTGGAATTCTATGAGAAGGCATTCGTTGAAGATGGGCTTTCCAGTTGTTCTGGTAGTTTTGTATATGGTGAAGAATGGGTTCTACGTCCAACTCTTCCATAATTTCCTCATTTCTTTTATGGTCCCACTTTGTGTAGCCTGCTGCACGGCGCATAAATTACATCTCATTTGCTGTTATCTTAATACTGGTCTTGCGTGAACCATGTAAAGCCGTAATCTTATGTTCTTCTGTACTAAAGATGGTTTCATTATACTGTTAATTATCCATTTTTTTTGTGAAATTTGTGATTTCCTTTGATATATCAGCTTCATCTTGAAATGTTAAATTATAACGCAAATGATTAAATTCATTTACTCGTTCTAAAATTGCATCATCCAAAACAATGTTGCTAGGTATAGGGTATTTCCCTCAAAAAATACATTCCCTTACGATTCCGATTGAGGGTCTTTCCATTTTTCAGCGGTTGCCCTTTTACCAGCCGGCTGCTGGCCCTTCACATCCACATGTGTCAATCACAGAGGTAGATGATCAACAGCCAGTGTATGGGTGACATGTGGTTAGCATGTCGAGTCCCCCAGCCGTTATAGCTGGTTTCCTCAACCTGGAGCCGCTACTTATTGTAGCTACCCAATTGCCTCACGATGCTGGGTGGGCACCGGTCCCATACTGGCCGAAATACCACGAGAAAATTTCTTCCCCCATGCGGACTCGAACCAGCGCAAGTCCCGTAGCTCTGCGCCAAGGCTTCCTACCTTAACCACTCGGCTACGGCGCGGGGCTGAATATGTTAATGCGTTACTAAATCAATCTCCTGCAACATATGGCACAACAAAGTGATATGGAGGGGAGTTAGAATATCAGAGAGTGTCTAAGTAGCTCAGTTAATTCAATACACAGCCACCCACGTGTAAAACACAGATATTAGCTGCATTATAAGGTTCACAGATACAAGACACAATTACCACACGTTTGTTATGTTTATATCCGCCAGTAAACAAACACTGAAAAAAATATTGTAATGGTATCTCAAAATGAGCACATATCAATAATATTTATATCAATTTGTGCAGAATATTTCAAACTATTTAAAAGTAAAAAAAAATCAGATTCGTTTACTAAATCACCTTTTAATCTCCCCTTAAATCTCGCTGCACTATAGTAATTTTGGTAGAACAACATATGATCTTGCAATTACAAGATGAAGGACACCAATAGTCGCTGTCAAGTGCCTGATTTATGTCTGCAACCTCCCACAACACCTGGGAAATCCTTCACATAACGAACATACTGACAGATGGCCATGGCCAAGGCTGGACCACCCAATAAACAACACGGATCCTGCATTCATTGTTTCGTAATCATGGATTATAACAGACAGGAAACATTAATCTACGTTTACTTAAATATAACTTAATCAAGATAAATCTACTACAGTGCAATTCACCTAACAAATGCTATAACAAATAAATCAACATCATCATCATCATCATAGTACATTCACGAATTTAGGCCATTTGTTAACCTGTTTCGGCCTCAAGAGAAACACCATCCAAAAGTCTTTTGAGTGGACGTCCTGGTCTTCTTCTTCCTGCAGGTTGATATCTTAACATTTGTTTGGGTATTCTGTGATCTTCCATTCGATGAACATGTTGCATCCATCTTGACTTATAATCAGAAATTTGTTTTCTAAAGGTTCATGTGTAATTCTTCAAAGATGACTTCATTTTTTTTTGTGATCTAGTAGTGTGTATCCTGCAGTCCTCCGAAGGTATCTCATTTCAGCAGATCTAAGTCTCTGTATACCCTTCTGTTTCAACGTCCATACTTCACTACCATACAAAAGAGTTGGAAGAGCCATTGTTTTATACACTTTTAATCTTGAATGCTTTTGGACTAACTGTGGCTTGAAGATAGAATTTATTAACCCTAAAATTCTTTAAAATTTAGATATTTTTGCATTTACATCCTTTCTTCTTCATATGAGATATTGCATCCTAGATACGTAAAATTATTCACCTGCCTCCAAATGTTATTGCCCAGTACACTTTTACTTCTGACAGGATCTACACCTTGAAATGCCATAATTCTGTAGCTATCTTCAAACCATATTTTTCTGGAAAATAGGCTAATTAAAAAAAAACCTAAACAATACGCTTTATTAGAAAACCGAACTAAAAATTGAAAAATAATTTTAATTTCCAACACGCTTGGGATAAAATTAAAGTGGCCAACAAAAAAAAATCATCTCCAACGCATCTAGAATAAAACTAGAGTTATCTACAAAAAAAATAATTTTACCATCAAAAGCGTGGAGTGCTCTATATCAATTAATATGTTTGATAATAAACAGATATTGGTAAAAGTAAAGTCTCTAAGAAGAAAATGTAAAAACTATAAAAGCATTCCACGCGTTTGATGGTATTTCTTTTTTGGCAGATAACTCTAGTTTTACCACGTGGAATCATACCTTCATACCTCGCCGTATAGCTCTCGGAATCATTTAAGCACGCAAACCACACCACCACCACTACAAGGTAAATATACCATCTAAAATATAAATTGAAATTACCTCATAGTGTTACTTCCCAGTGTAATTTTGTTTTTTCTAATGTGAAATTCTTAGAATGTCAAGGACTGAATAACTGTTGAACTGTCGAAGGAGGGAAATTTTGAAAGTGAATTTCTTACATGTTTTGTGATCCAGTGAGTCAACTTAAGGTGATTCACATGTTTCCCCCTCCACTCGTCTACTGTTGGTCCATTCAGCATCTGTACACCAGGTCTGTAACTGCCAAAGAGAAAGCCAGTATTCCTACATGACAAAGCATTCGCGCAATTCATTTTTTTAAACTTGCACAGCCATCTGTTACTCGAGATTGCTTGAAAATTTGATCTCGTTTTTGTGCATGTAACGATTCATTTTAACGTTTGCATTTGAAATATTAGGATATTAGTCATCCGCCAGATGTATTCCATTAGTTACAATCCAAGAATAATTCCTAACAATAGGTTAGTTTTATCTGCATTCAATTTTGTGTTAGAACATTCATAGAAATACATGATATAATGGAAAGGGACAAATGAGGGAAATTTTGAAGAAGTGGCTGAATTCAAATACCTTACTTACTTACTCACTGGCACTATCGAACCCGTAGGTTCATGGCTGCGCGGACATAAGCTCTCCATACATCCCTATCCTAAGCTAATGTGTTCCAATTATTTCCTGTACAATCTACTTCCCTCAAATCACAGTTAATGTTATTCTCCCACCTCATTCTTGGTCTACCAACTGGGGCGTTTACCCTCTCGGTTTCCTACAAGAAACTTCAATGCACGTCTTTCACTCCCCATACACGCAACATGTCCTGCCCATCGCAGTTTACGAGACTTAACTATTCTTATTATATCTGGCTTCCTAAAAAGACCATGTAGTTCATTGTTATGAAGTTTTCTCCATTCACCTGTCTGTTCATCTCTCTTTGGTCCAAAAACCTTCCTAAGTACTTTATTATCAAATACTTGTAATATCCTTTCCTCCCTTAAAGTAAGTGTCCATGTTCTGCACCCATGTAATGTAACTGGTAGAATAATAGGTTTATATATTTTCAGTTTAACGTTTTTTGAAAGGAGTTGGGACGTCAAGAGTCTCTGCAATGCATAATAGCACGCATTTCCAGAATTGAGCCTATGTTTAATTTCTTTGTGCTTGCCATTCCTATTTGTGATTATTGTTCCTAGGTATTTTACAACGCCGGGTAAATAGCACGGGTTATCTAAAAAGAATTACGATATTAATTTTTTCTTCCACTTATTTAAGTAAACATAAAACACATTCACTTTCGTATTTCAGCTCATTAATTTCAAGAAGATCGGGATTAGTAGATTGCCGGGTAACGCCGGGTAATCAGCACGGGGTATCCAAAAATTATAAATTTATAATTATTTTTCCTTTTACTTATTCAACTAAACATAAAAGCACATTCATTTTCATTTTTTTAGGCGCAGCAGCGCATGCCGGGTATTAGCTAATAAGTAATAAATAAAACTATGAAAGTTTTATACCAAGAAGAATGTATAATTATAAACCAAAAGGGAGAAGAATGTTGGGAAGACCATTGAAGAGATGGAAGGACCAATTCGACCTATAATGAGATCGGAACAGGCCATTGGGCTTAATCCTTGTTGTTGATGATGATGATGATTATGAAGTTTTATATATTTTTCATGAAAATCACGTAAAACGTTGATGGTTGTATTTATTAAATACCGGCAAATCATAGATTTTAATCAATTGAGTTGGTGTTTACTTGATGAAAATCCATATTTATTAATTAAATAAAAATAAAACGTAGTTTTATTTGATTTTCATATTTATTATATAATTCAGTGACAGCTGTAGAAATTAATAAATTTAAAAGTAGTAAAAAACTGTTAAGTCCCGCGCCGTAGCCGAGCGGTTAAGGTAGGAAGCCTTGGCGCAGAGCTACGGGACTTGCGCTGGTTCGAGTCTCCATGGGGGAAGAAATTTCTCGTGGTATTTCGGCCAGTATGGGACCGGTGCCCACCCAGCATCGTGAGGCAATTGGGTAGCTACAATAAGTTAGCGGTTCCAGGTTGAGGAACCAGCTATAACGGCTGGGGGGCTCGACATGCTAACCACATGTCACCCCTACACTGGCTGTTGATCATCTACCTCTGTGATTGACACATGTGGATGTGAAGGGCCAGCAGCCGGCTGGTAAAAGGGCAACCGCTGAAAAGTGGAAAGACCCTCAATCGGAAAAAAACTGTTAAATTCTCAACTTGATTTGAATGAATCCCCTTTGTTAAATTTAAATAAATATTGTTGTATTGTTGCTTAGATCAGTTGGAACACAATTCATAATTTGTTAACATGTCTGAAGAAGGTACAGTGTACCGAACATAAATATGAAAATCAAATAAAACTACGTTATATTTTTATTTAATTACCAAATCAATTAGTTCAATTGTTATGCTTTTACTATTTCTATGGACTGTTTTAGTCTTACAAGAGAAAAGAGGCTGCAGCTTAGATCAGGGTCTTAATTGTGTCAAAAAAATGTACTTTCTATATCTGATATCCTAACATGTACAAAAAGGGCAAAAAGCTTAAACGCTTACAGTAAGAAAGTATTTTAATGCACATTTGTGCGCAATTCTACTTATTATTATATCCTAAACATGTTCATAATTTATGTTTAATTTATTGAGCTTCGTTGAATGTAGGAGAAATAGAACACGTTTGACGGTATAAATAGTTGAACCATCGGTTTATTAAGTTTTGTAAAGTGTTTAAGTATGGAGATATTTATCTAGTTATGTTCTACATCACTATGATACTGTGTGGAATGCAGTTATCTTGATGTTGCGTGTAATAAACAAGTTGTAGGAGATAACCCTCTTTCTTGCAGTTGATAAACGCCTTGATACAATGTTTCTGTACTTCACTCAAGTTACTTTTAGAGAATTCTGAAGGAATGGTGCCATCTTCAAGTTAACCCTTAAATTGGCAAAACACATATTTATTTTGTTAGTTATTCGAATGTGACGGACCGCAGTGAAAACGGAATCTTGTGTAACTGTTATTATTAGGTATATTGTATAATTAGACACACATTTAAGTAGTTTATTTTTGATAGTTTTCTTCTGATTTATTTAAAATATTAAATTAATTAAACCAACTGATGCATCCAAAAGGATGCATTACGAATTTAAGGGCTAAGGAGAGCGCCAGGTTATTCATTATTTTCATACCTCACCCAGGAGCCTGTCCCGGCCGGGAATCGAACCCGGGCCCGCTGCGTGACAAGGTAGCACGCTACCTCGAGACCACAGCGGTGTGTGTGTGTGTGTGTTGCAGATTTTCGCGGATATAAGTATGAATATGAAAGTTTTTTTTTCGGTTTTCCGCGTCTTGGATTCAAGTTCGACCTCTGGCCACTGATTCCGACGTTTCGGCATGATCCCACATGTAATTATCAAGGAATGAATAAGTTCGAGTCACAGGTTTAGGTCTATATAATAAAATACATAGAGTTTTCGCTGTGGTCCGTTTCCGAAGACGTACACCCATCCAAGGTTGAGCTCTTATGTAGTTAAATACCTTATGTTTTCAATGTGGTCCGTTTCTGCTCTCGTTTCCCACCATGTCATCCCCAGAACAGCGAAGAAGATATGAAGAAAACCACGGTTGGGCAACATGGAGTGTGGTCGACGCTTGGATGGGTGTACGGCTTCCGAAACGGACCGCACTGAAAACTGAAGATGTTTAACTACATAAGAACTAAACCTTGGATGGGTGTATGGCTTCGGAAACGGACCACACTGAAAACATAAGGTATTTAACTACATAAGAACTAAACCTTGGATGGGTGTATGGCTCGGAAACGCGACCACACTGAAAACATAAGGTATTTAACTACATAAGAACTAAACCTTGGATGGGTGTATGGCTTCGGAAACGGACCACACTGAAAACATAAGGTATTTAACTACATAAGAACTAAACCTTGGATGGGTGTATGGCTTCGGAAACGGACCACACTGAAAACATAAGGTATTTAACTACATAAGAACTAAACCTTGGATGGGTGTATGGCTTCGGAAACGGACCACACTGAAAACATAAGGTATTTAACTACATAAGAACTAAGCCTTGGATGGGTGTACGTCTTCGGAAACGGACCACACGAAAACTCTATGTATTTTATTATATGAGACCTAAACCTGTGACTCGAACTTATCATTCCTTGATAATGACATGTGGGATCATGACGAGACGTCGGAATCAGTGGCCAGAGGCCGAACTTGAATCCAAGATGCGGAAAACCCAAGAAAACTTTCATATTCACACACACACATATATATATATACCTCCTGTCACATATTTTGTCTTCCTATCATTAATTCTTTGGTCTACATCATTAAGGAAATGTATTTCCAACTAAGACACAGGTTAAAATCGTGTTTACCCAGAATGCACGCATGTCAGTTAACAAGAAAGAATTGGCACAAGGAAATCCAACCGCAGTTGCAGTAGAGCAGATGCTAACTGGAATCATTAGCACACATGGTACAATCAAGTGATTGTGTTTTTGTTTTATTTCCCGCTTAGTTGACAACCTTCTACAATAATGATCATAACTGCATTTTAAAAATAAATGCGCACTCCTTCTTAATACGAGATCTAAGGTATTTTGAAACATATTGTCACTGGTTGACGTGAGTATAATTTTCACGTTGTTTTCTCGCAATAAAACAACACAAATTATGTTAAGCATATCAGGATATATGAAATATTTAATTTGGTGCAACAAACATACGCCAACTGAAAGAAAAATCCGTATATACAAAACGATAGTTCGACCAGTTATCGTATATGGAGCAGAAACTAGGGCTGATGCAACAACAACTAAACAAATAATAAGCACATGTGAAATGAAGATCTTAGGAAATATTCAGGGGAAAACATTATTTGATAAAATACACAACACAGAAATTAGAGACAAATGTCATATTCAAGACATAACCAAATTTATTATAGATAGACGAAAATATTGGAAGGTCATATAGAAAGAATAGAAGACAACCGACTTGCAAAAAAAGGTAAAGAAGATAGACCAATGGACGGGAAAAGAACAAGAGGAAGACCTGCCAAGAGATGGATAGACAGTGAATGCACATCCAATATGCCTACCTCCGAGGAGTAATTTTGGAAATAAACAGGATGAAAATCCTACAAAATTATGATTAAAAAGAAGAAGATGTTGAAAACTTCACAATATATTATTTAATTCTATAAACTCGTGACATTCTACTCACTAACTGCTGTAATAATTAGACGTCTTGTTATGCATCAACCGGCTAAGATCCAATAAAAATTATATTTTCATGCCATCTGTTGCGCTAGTTCATGAAGTAACTGTATTATCGGCTCACTGTGATGGTTGTTCAACGGTTCGCTTTGTATCCCCGCAGCTGTTATGTATGATTAAATACAAAGATTGCGACTACCGCCACTATAATTCCGCATGTTAATCATTGTCAAGCATTGTCGCGCGGCTCCCGCTTTTATATAAACGGACAACCATCATAGTGAGGCGATAATACACACACTTTCTTTTTTGGCCCAATTTGGTAGTGTATCAAATTCTATTACAATAAATTAACATTAAACTGTGCCGCACTGAATCTAAATTTATAAACATTAAAAGAAATACAGCAAATGTATTTTTTATGTATTTTCCTAATGTCTTAAGCATCATCATTCATGCAGGTATTAGGCCGTGTGGTCTGTTACAGTCTCAAAGAGGAGGAATTTCCATCCAGCGCTTTTTGGACGTCCAGCGATCTTTGCCTTGGGGCGGAGTGGCGAGTATGGATTTGGACTTCTATGAAGGCAT
>JASPKZ010000673.1:0-58528 GCA_030220185.1 Diploptera punctata | reverse complement strand
AAAATAATTGTTTACTCACACATCTTATATAAATATAGTTATTTTAAAATATTTATGTATTAATGTAACGGCGATGTTTGAAACAAATGAGAAACGATTGTTACGCTTATTCCATCGTTGCAACTAGTTTCAATTATTTCGTCCCAAAGGATCGCATATTGTAAGAATGCACCCTAGTGCAGATTTATATTCACATATGGTATTAAATATATTGATGTCCTACTACGATGCAAATATGTCAATGATATATTTTTATTCAACGTTATTTCCTGAAATATAATTCGTTCAAAAAATGCAAACAGTGTTTTTTTGTGGTATAATGAATTTCTTACCAATGTTTTTATATTATCTCCCGCAAGCGCCATCAGATGACAGTAATGCACTATATATACATCTTTGCAGCTGTATGTTCGTCGAGAGCAGTCACTTCAAAATAATACTATGACTATGACCTATTCAAATGTGAAAGAGGAGGAGCTTTCTTTAATGTGATATACTGTTCGATAACTGCGAGGTGAAAATAATGAACTATTGGTCGAATTAAAACCGTTGAAATGTGGATTGGGCCATTGAAGCCCATTGGCCATGATTAACTTTCAAACATAAATTCATGTAGCTTGCTACGTTTTCTTAGATGGTGAAGTGCACACACGCAAAGCCCTCCAGTTTGTACATTCTGGCGCCAATTTTAAGCTAGAAATGTGTGGTCTTCCTTACAAACAAAAACAACTTTTACTATAATATGCGACCAAGGGTCCCCTAATGTTCTGTCCTGTATGTCTTTTATACATTACTACAACAACCATTCATTGATTGTGGTAGGGCTTTTTTAAAAAATGTTCGGATTTTTCGGGAAGGTTTCAGGCTATAAAGAGTTTTGTAATAACTCTTCGCCCATAAAAATACCATAACTAACGCACTGAACCTCGACTCATAAGGTTCAAAGCAAGCGCGGACATAGACCTCTCCATACGTGTCTATCCCAGCCATATTTTCCAATCACTCCTGTATAATCGACACCCTCATCTCGGCTAATAGGTTTTTCCCCCACCTCATTCTTGTCTACCAACTGGGGCGTTTTTCCCTTGGATTTCCTAGCAAGAAAATTCCATGCACGTCTTTCATTCCCCATTCGTGCCCATTTCCTACCATAGCAGTCTACGAGATTTAAACTGTCCCCTTAAATTAGTTAATTACTTTCGACAGAAACTCCTTATAAAAAGGCGATATTTGGTTCTGTTAATCTTCGCCTTATAACATCAAAGTAACTCTTTGCTAAATTAATATTCATCTTGTAAACTTTTATTTTTTTTAGCTTCAGGGAATATATTTTAAAATTACAAAGGCACTATTTTTCTCATGTATTAGATATATTAAAAACAAATAACAATTCAAAATAACGCGAAGAAGAGAAATAGACAGAATCGCACATGCACGACCGGTAAATGTGGAAGAACAAATGTATATTTAGGTTTGAGGATAACCTGTGTAAATACAGAAATCCTGACATAAAAAAAAAAAAACAACAATGAAACTGAATATGAGGCCAAATTATATTTTACATTATAGTTCATTTTATCATTTGTTTGCAGCGAGTGTACTTAACTTGACAGTTTGAACTTCCACTCGTCACTAACCGTAACGAAGTGACCAGCTAACGTCATCAAAAAATTGAGTCCATCCTTGAGAACTTTGAACACTTGGGATAACTAGTTGTTGGTGGTATTGCCAAGAATCTCTAACTACTTCAAACTACATTATGAAGTGAATCACATGAAAATCCCAGACGTGTTGCTCTGTAAAGCCGTCAACAAATTTATTTGAAAATTCTTCACTTCATCATCAATCATCAGATCTTCACGTCAAGGTTTAGCGAGTCGCCTGCTCCGAGTCACCAATGATTCCCCTTCCTCTCTTTCCATCTCTCCTATCCCCTTAATCCCTTTGGTTTTATAATATATTTTGGGCCTTTCTTGTTTTTTTCCATTCGCTGAACATGCTCTTCCAGCCCGCCGCGGTGTTGTTGAATTCTATCATTTATTGTATATATTTCTAATTCACTCTTAGTTCTTTCTTCATTTCTTATGGTGTCCAATTTTGTGCATCCTTGGCCTTCTTAGAAAAGTCCATTTCGGCATACTTTTGATTCTACTCTCAAACTCCTCTTATTGGTTCCCAGGACTCACTACCGTATAAAATTTACCGTACACCACTGTTTTTTAGAACGTTAATCTTTCGTAGCCTTCCGTGTTTTTATGTTGTAGTGTGTTTTCTATGAATAGTCCACATTCATTTCAAAATTGATAATTTATTGGTCTATATAATCTTCTTGTTCCATATACAGAAGATACAATTCACAAATATATCATTGAAGAATAGATCGTTTTACAATGAACAGCGACATATACATCATAATAATTAACTAGATAACGTTTATGACTGTCACATTTCTTTACGTTTCGGTACATTTAGGCATAGATTCCGGATTTGATAAGTTAAATACTTTTGGTAGTTAGATTACAATTTGAGTCTAAGACTTTCCAATCACTCCCTGTATAATCTACTTCCCCAATATCATAGTTAATGTTATTCTGCCACCCACCCCATCATTCTTGGTCTACCAACTGGGCGCTTTCCCTCTGCTTCCTACAAAAGAGTCCATGCAATCTTTCATTCCCCATACGTGGCAACAAAAATATGAAATTTCGGTTCGCCAAAATATTACGAAATATAAAAAAAATGTTGGTCTTATTTGATTCTATCTATCTATCTTCGGTTTTTTACAGCTGCTGCCGTCTTCCCGTGCCAAACCTCCAAAGCCTACGATCTTGGGCATCTTCTATGCTTAGCCCTCTAGCTTGCATTAATGTCTTCATGTTTTCCTTCCGTGTTAACCTTGGTCTTCCTCTTTTATTCCTTCTGTTTGTGTGCCATTCATATAGTTGCTTCGGCCATCGCGTCTTCTTCCATTCTTAAAAATTCCTAAAAACCCCTTTAAAATTCCTTCTCCTCATTCTTTTCAATTATCTTTGCCTAATGCTTTCTTCTGCTTCTATTATGTTTCTAATTTCCTCCTTATTTGTGACATGTTATAATTTAGAACTTTCTGTCACTTCGTCGGTAAATAATCCATTTCTAGTAGCTATTTAGTCTATTATTGTAGTACTTATTGATTGTCCATACCCAACTTATCCGTACATTGCAAAAACAGATTCCCACCACCAATGTTTTACCAATATCTTTTTTGTGTCTTCCAAATCTGCTTATCCCCACCATATGGAATTTAAAAACGATGAATTATTTTGCTACTCTCAATTTCTTTCTAGGTTTTATGTTTCCTCGTTTTTTTTTGCCTAGACCTTCGATATTATCCATAATTATTCCCAAATATTTAGTTTGTTTCACTTGCTTTATTTGGATTCCCTCTTCCAATATTAAATGTCTCTTTCATTGCTATTTGCTTGCCAGAATAGTCTGTTTTTTTGTAATTTTACTGTTAGACCCCATGAATTCATATCTTATGATTAAAAATGTAAATATACTCTATGGCGCAACACCAAAATGTATATCACGCAAAATAGCATTATAATATATTTGGTTAATAGAACATAAGTACAATTTACAAATTAACATTACAAATTATGTATAGTCCAGTATTATTTCATCGTTGGATATAAACCGGATAATTCCTTTCCGTCTCCCGCCGTTCCCTAGCTTGGCTGCATTCTTCCCAAAAATCCGGACTTTTTTTTTAAAATGACGCCCGCGGACAAATTGTTAAAATAGGGACTGTCCCGCCAAAATCGAAACTTGGTCATATGCTTATATATGTAAATTGTTTTTGTGATACTCCTACATAACATATGAAATGAACGTCTTTATACACCGAAAAAAAAAAACACAACATTAAAAAAAACAGGCATGCTGTAACGATTGTGAAATCAGTTTTTTTAATCTTAAGCAAAAAGTCGATAGACTCAACTGCACATTGACCTGACAATCCTTCACTATTTAGTGTGCGGCCAAACCAACAATCTAAGTTATGGTCAACAAGACAAATATTTTACTTTCTCTCCCGCCGGTAGAAGAAGTAAGTAATTATCTTCTACCTGCAGGTAGCCTGGATATTCATTTTATCTCCTATGTTCCTCCGGCATCTCCTTTCATGATTTTTTAAAATGATCCTTATGTGGGATCACACAATAAGTTTTTTTTCTATAAAGATCAATAATTTTAACATTCAAATTACAAAAATAACGTTATCTCAATCAAAACAAATATTGTGTCGACGTTTCAATTCCTTAGTGAGATCATTTTCAAGACAAGGTTTGTAATAAATTTACTGTCTTGAAAATGTCTCACATAAGAGATTGAAACGTCGACACATAAATCTATGTTTTGCTGAGATAACCTTGTTTCAGAGTAAGTATAATATCATTCTCTCAGTGAAACTAATTAAAAAAAAAGCATAATAGTTTTAAACATGTTTCCCGCTGACAACTCCAGACTCAAATAAGAATAAGCGCGCGCCGAAACAACAAACCTCTCAAGGAACTGCCCAAATCTAAACAGCGAACCATCAAAGTGTTCGTGCGAAAAACCCGACCATGGATTGAATCGTGGTGTGGCCGCATGTGCGCGGCCGCGCCGCCGCACCTTAAAAAACCCCCTGTAAATTCTGGCGACATGGTGCGCGCGCGTGGCGCGCAGTGTTTACGTTACCTTAAGTATCGGCCCCCTATTTAAGTTTTGTCTTTCAGCTCATTTTATGCCAAGAACACCGGGACGAGTAGATTCCCGGACAACGCCGTTAAACAGTCACGAGGTAATTTAACATAATTACGATATACCCTTTCCTTCCTCAGTTATTTAATTAAACTTGCCTTTTCGTTTTCAGCTCATTTATTCACGATAGATCGAGATAAGTAGATTCCCGGGGCAACGTCGGGTAATCACACGGGTGTCTAAAATATAAATTTTATAAATATGTTTTCATTTTACTTATTAAACTTAAGATAAAAACAATTTTTTTCATTTATTAGGCGTAACAAGCGCACGCCGAGTACTATCTATTATCGAATAAAATGATTAATAACAAATATTGTAAAATTTACTAGTTTGAGATACATGGAGAAGCGATAACCCGAGTTAATCTTGTAACTAATGCCATTCTTTAAACACTTTGTTTTTCGCAAATCTTCAATTCAGTACTCTGCTCAACCACATTTCATATTTCTTCTTGTATTCTTGTAAGCCATTGTTTCCCTCCACGAGATTTAGGCTCTCTCCTCCGACAGAGAAGAAATTTGAAACCGTAAGCCTACTAATTTAGTTTTACACCTTGTTTTCTGTAAGATGCCATTGAGTGGCCCATGGTCAGCGTTCCTCCTCGTACTGACATCTAGGAAACCAGGTCGTACCTGGACGGGAATTCGGTAATATTGCTTAGAGATCTGTTTATTCAGGCTTAAGGAATCTTTTAGAGCCTGAAAATCTTCAGACTTGGGACCCACAGCTTAAAAAGTCACTCCCCGGAGGGCTTGCTCCTTGACTTTTCCATTCTAAAAAAAATCCATCGACCCCGGCCGGGTTTGAGCCTGCGACCCCGCGGAGCCAAAGGATCATAACCCTAGTTCACCGCTTTTTCTTAAAATGTAAAGGGAAGAGAGAGAGAAAGAAAGAAGAGAAAGAGAAAGGCTAGAGAGAAAGAGAAAAAGAAGAAAGAGCAAAGGAAGAAGAGAGAGAGAAAAAAGAGAGAAAGAGAAAAAGAGAAAGGAGAGAAAGAGATAAAGAAAGAGAGAAAGAGAAAAGGCGCTCCCTCCCGCCGAACCACTCCATCTTCCCTCCCTTCGCGTCCCTCTCTCTCCCTCTATCTCGCCCCCGCTCCTCTCCTTCTCCCTCCCGCTGTCACGCCTCTCTCCCCCTCTCCCTCTCTCTCTCTCTCGCCCGCCCGTCCCCCCTCGCGCCGTTCCTCGCTTCCGCGTCTCTCTCTCCTCTCTCTCCCCCTCTCTCCCCCTTCTCCTCTTTTTTCCCTTCTTTTCTTCTCCCCTTATTGCAGACTTTAAAATTTTGATGAATTGAAAACGTTAGCTATCAATTTAATACTTAATAAAATTTATCATCGATCTAATTATTAATTTAGGATACAAGTCGCAACACAAATGAACGTTATAATATGCAAATAATCATGAAACTAGTAAATACCGGAATAGAACTAACCTTCTAATGAAGAAGCAGTAATTAATTAAATAAATGTTTACTGTTCTTAACCTTCTGTGCACGTCACTATAATCCATTATTATCCTTCTATTATAACCTTTGATTAATTGTCCATGTTCCACCGAATCAAAGAACCCTAGTGTGGAACCCTAATTAATCATCTAAAAATCCAGGAACCAAGTATCCCGCATCCTGTCCCTTCGCAAAGGTACCAAAAATCCGTCTTTGTTACAAATTCATAATTATTTTTTCTTCTATTTTTCGTACTTTTTTTTTTCTTTTATTTCTTTTGGGCCGGTTACTAAATTCCTACAACAGTAAATTGTCCGTTTCGTGGCGCTTTGGCATTCCATTATTTCGCAGACAATCTCCAATTTTTATTACTAATAATTTACATTGATTATTAAACAAAAATATCAAAATAACTTAACCCAAAAATAGACTAACTTGTATTTAAAAGTTTAAAAACTTTTGATAACGGAGATTATTTTACAATTTAAGCAACACAAACGCGCTAGGGAAGTTTCGTTATAAATAGTAGAGTTAATAATTCAGTTAAATATCTTCGCGATTAGATCTGAAGCACCAATTAAAAATCATATGGTACGCAGGGTCATATGTATTATAGAAATCACAGAAACAGAATCAAAAAGTAAAGCTAGGTGAAATCAATCTCTTACTAAAACACTACTATATAATGTTTCAATTAAACTTGACAACATCTGAAGAGTAACAGAGAAAGAATCACGCAATCCACTTTTTCTTCTTCGAAACCTAGAATGCTTGCATTTAATTGCATAACATCCATAATCCCTTACCCTGAATGCCAAACTTTAGAGGTAAATAACCCTATTACTAAAATGTATCTTTTATTGTTATTACACGTTTAAATTAACCCTTGGGAAATAAATAGGCCCATGTCCATTATGTCACATTTCGAGAACACAGAACTTTTTGGCTTATTCTATGGCACCGTGCCATCAGTGAATATTTTAGTAGGAGAAAATGTGACTTACTGTCGTGTTTGGTCATTTGCGATAAGACACACTTCCCAAGCTAGAACAAACTACTGCCAGCATGTGATTCTATACCAAAGAGTCCGCCTATATTAGTGGGCAAGTTTATGGTGAGAAAATGGCGCAAGTTAATGTTTAGATGGGTAATTTAGTGTTTAGTTTTGGGCAAATTAGGGTGAGGAAATGGATAAGACAACACCCCACAATAAGTTTAAGCGCGTTCACTTATTGTTAGCAGACTTTTTCTGATAAGCTGGCTACACACTGTCTGAGCAATGACTAATACACATTTTAACACATGACAGCAATATGCTGATTTTAGGTTAGATTGAGATCAACTTCTCACTTTTATTAAGAAATTTTTTCACAACATTTTTTTTGGAAAACAATCAACATATATATTTCTCTCAGTCAATTATTTCAAATCGGAAAAACTTGCACTAAAATAGCGTGAAATATTTCAAAGTCTTATAGAATAACAGTGCGCAATGCGCGCAGAGTTTATAGAGCCAGCGATAAACCCACTTTCGAACCATAGATCAGATTATCATCCTGGATTACTATCCGTTCGCTAATGACATTTAAATGACCAATATTTGCAATAAATCCCCAAATCTATGTTAAAAAAATTTGATAATATTTAAATTACCAAACATTTATGAAAATGGGTGTACACTTACTTACTCACACTCCCTAATCAAAGATCCAACCAGCGATAGAAAAATCATAGACCAAGTGATATACTCTGTGGAGAAAATAGCAGTTTAGCATCACAATAACGTCTAACAGTGTCATAATATTGTGATTTGCATATTTAAATAAATACTTCAAACATTGTTTGAAAAAGTTTAAAATATAAATAATGTTGGTAAATACTGAAAAGAAGATATATTATTTACAACAATATAACTGACAAATTCAAGCGCTAGTAGGAGTGCAGTTGAACCTTCATATCTAACCTCTGCGATTAACATATGCAGATGTGAGGAGATTAGTCGGCTCGTAGGCCAAGGGCGTTCCTAGGTTTTGTAGCGCAATGTAGGCTTTATTTAATTATTCGGATACTGCAACAATTAATTGTGTGTTTGTCCCGTTTCTCTATATCAGAATTTATGTTGGACGATGGGTGGCATACAATCCCCCATCTTTAATTCTAAACACTGGTTTAAATACATATTATAAATAGTATACAAAGCACAATCATTTTTATTTGTTTGAATATACCGGTATGGGCGCAAAAAGTTGACAATCCGAATTTCGAGATAATATTTTGGTTTTAAAATGAAGCTTAGGAAGGTGGAATATGAAAACATGAAAACGAATTGCGGACCATCCAAACAAAGCTTAGTAAAATAACAATTTATAAATCACTATTTCCCTATATTACCTGAAGTAAGTGGCTGCCATTGTTGGTTGTGACGTCATATTTGATATTCAGATGTTAGTTCAGGGTGAAAACATGTTTTCTTTCGATAGAGATGTGAAAATAGAATAAATATTTTATTGTAATAAAGTGAAACATGCTGTATTTCCAAATGCTATATTTCCAAAATTAACAACAGCAAAGAGTTTCAAATTTAATAAAATTCACATCATCACATAGAGTTTCTTAAGAAAGAATGGTTTTAACTGAATCGATTGTCGAAAATAATCGATACGTCATCGTACGTATTTCTCGAAATGAACAACGGCAAATGCCCTTAAAAATATTCAATAAATAGATGCCATTTATTTATAACATAATCTTCGAAATTTCCAATATACTTTATTAGAGTACATGTATAATAACCTAGAACCTAACCTAACTTATTTAAATGACTCTAACCTGTGAAAGTAATAAATATAAGACATTCAGACAATATTAAATTACAGGTAAAAGTAAAGTAATCTCACTACAACCACCTCGGGAGGCCCTTGGGGGTAGTGGTGGTTAAAAGGCTCCCCACTTTTTTCTAGAAAATCGGCACTTGATGTCAACCGGTTTGTCAGTCCTGGCGTGACGGCAGCCTGTACCCCCAGAACAAGCGTATGGTACTCATTTCCATTAGAGGCTGAGTCGCCCCAGTGTCATAGTGCCGCCCAGAAGGTTTTGGGTCAGTTTAAAAATCCTGACCCCCCCGGGACTTGAACTCTCGACCTTCCAACTTGTAGCGCGAGTGCCTCAACAACTACGCTGACGGCGTGCCCTTAAATTACAGGTATGTAAATAAATTATACTAATGTGTATGAAACTAAAAGCTAACCTAACCAAATTATGTATAAAAATTATTACTCTAAAACCTAGTTTTCTTTAGTGATGGTCCACTGATTTTCTCATGTTACCATCTTTGGTGATCCTAGCTTAATTTTTAATACCAAATATTATATCGAAAAAGGGGAAGTCTTGTAGTGAAATTTTTTTATTTGTAGTGCTTATAAAATGCTATTTTACTGCTTTGTGTTCTGGATGGTCCGCCATTTTTTTGTGTTTTCATGGTTAGTGTCCTAAGCTTCATTTTAAAATAAAAATTATCTCGAAATATCGATGTACACTTTTTGTGCCGTAACCTAATACACTATTGGTAACATTAGAAACATATAATTATAAACATCAATATACTCTTGGTTTATCATTGTAATGCTATCAGTAAATTTACTAAAAATGGACATGGCCCCATTAATATTCAAAGCCTCAAATGATAGTACAATTCCATGGGGATTTTAATGACACTTCAAATTCCATTTCGACCAACAAATGTTAACTTACTTGGTTTCTTTTCCCTGTACGTTACTCTTATTTTCCACTTAATATGATACAGAATTATAAATTAACATTAATATGGTTAGGTCTACTCACCATGCTGTTCATTTTCTGAAATAATAAGGTGGCTAGACACGTTTTGAGGTTAAGTTTAACAACAATCTTCTCTTGCACAATAATAACACAAACACAACAAATATAAAACTGTTTAAATCATGTACATACGATCTGTGTTTACTAAGCATAAATAATTATTTAACATGAATTAAAGCACGTGCACTCATGCGACTTCCACAGATGAAAGTTACAACTAGAACTAAAATATTAGAGTTTCAGAGCAATAGCACAATATCGATTTTCTTATCGAGCTAGTCCATAGCATTCGATTTCTCGAAGTGTTTCAATCGCTTAAATATCAATTGAACTACAGAGATTTAAGCATCCAGAAGAAATTATAACGTCAAGAACAATTATTCTCTCAAACCATTTAATTAAAAATATTGCATTTTGTACAAAGAATACTCTCTAAAATATTTTCGATTGCTAAATTTTAATAGACTTACTATATAGGTTGAATTTAACTATCATCAAATCAAGGCAATACTAAAAGCTTGTATTATTATAGGCCTAGCAAATGTGCATGCAGAGTGGAAGTAATTATAAGTATAAACAGATTTTAAGTGTGAATTCGTTAACCCCCTGGTAAATATAATTATAACTTTTATACTTTTGGGCCGTAAATGTACAGCTTTAACCAGAAAAAAATATTTTTGTACACAGATTTATTAGTTAATTACTTTTATGATGGTGGAGAGTATAGGTTGGAGTATTCACACAGTACAAAAAGACGTGAAATGGAACAATTTATTTTTGTTTTGTTTTTTATCGTATAGTGTGACCTAGCACAAATTAATATATACAATTAATCGAATAATTTTTTTTTTTGATATAAACCAGAAGGGGAAGTTGGCTAAATTGCAGGGAACATTATGTATATTTATTTATGTTGTTATGTGATCTATTTTCAATTTACACATCATTTCGGATAGACAGACCAACTTTACGTAAATAATATTTTCTTATATTGTATACACAGAGGAGAATAGGGAGAATGTGTGTTTATGAATCTGTGTTTTTCTAAAGTGTACTGCATGAGATACGATAATGAAGAGACAGGAAGAAGGTGGAACCCACTCCCAGCACATAGCCTACTCCCGTCAAAAGCACCAAGGAGACATCCAGACTTAACGTCCACAATCTGACGGATGATGTGTGCAAGTTTATGTTTCTATGTGTAATATAAAGTGTACTTTATAAAGTACGATGATGAAGAGAAAGGAGAAGGTGAAACCTGGTTCCGGTACATAGCCTACTCCTGTCAAAAAGCACCAAGGGGACATCCAGACTTAACGTCCACATCTGACGGATGATGTGTGCAAGTTTATGTTTCTAAAGTGTAATATAAAGTGTACTAATAACATACGATGATGAAAGAAAAGGAGAAGGTGAACCTGGTTCCGGTACATAGCCTACTGCCTGTCAAAAAGCACCAAGGGGACATCCAGACTTAACGTCACAACTCTGACGGATGATGTGTGGCAAGTTAATGTTTCTATGTGTAATATAAAGTATACTATTTAAAGTACGATGATGAAGAGAACGGAGAAGGTGGAAACCGCATCCCACTCCCAGCACATAGCCTACTCCTGTCAAAAAGCACCAAGGGGGACATCCGGACTTAACGTCCACATCTGACGGATGATGTGTGCAATAATATGTTTCTATGTGTAATATAAAGTGTACTTTATAAAGTACGATGATGAAGAAAAGGAAGGTGAAACCTGGTTCCGGTACATACCCTACTCCGTCAAAAAAGCACCAACGGACATCCAGACTTAACGTCCACATCTGACGGATGATGTGTGCAAGTTTTGTTTATGTGTAATATAAGTGTACTTTATAAATTACGATGAGAGAGAAAGAGAAGGGAAACCTGGTTCCGGTACTAGCTTATCCTGTCAAAAAGCACCAAGGGGACTCCACACTTAACGTCCACTCTGACGGATATGTGTGCAAGTTTTATGCTTCTAAGTGTAATATAAGTGTACTGTATAAAGTACGATGAGAAGAGACGGGAGAAAGGGAAACCCACTCCAGCACATAACCTAATCCTGTCAAAAAGCCCAAGGGACATCCAGACGTAACTCCACATCTGCCGGTGTGTGTGCAATTTATGTTTCTATGTAATATAAAGTGTACTTTATAAATACGATGATGAAGAGAAGGAGAAGGTGAAACTGGTTCCGCTACATAGCCTACTCCTGTCAAAAACACCAAGGGACACCAACTAACGTCCCATCTGACGGATGTGTGTGCAGTTTAATTTTCTATGTGATATATGTACCTTTATAAGTACGATGATAAGAGAAAGGAGAGGTGAAACCTGTTCCGGTACATAGCTTACTCCTGTCAAAAGCACCAAGGACAATCCGACTTCGTCCACATCTGACGATGATGTGTGCAAGTTTATTTTCTAGGGGAAATAAAAAGTGTACTTTAAGTACGTGATAAGAGAAGGAGAAGTGAACTGGTTCCGGTAACAGCCGACCCCCGGTCAAATCACCAAGGGATATCCAGACTAACGTCCCACTGACGGATAATGTGTGCAAGTTTATGTTTCTATGTGTAATATAAAGTTTACTTTATAAAGTTCGATGATGAAGAGAAAGGAGAAGGTGAAACCTGGTTCCGGTACATAGCTTACTCCTGTCAAAAAGCACCAAGGGGACATCCAGACTTAACGTCCACATCTGACGGATGATGTGTGCAAGTTTATGTTTCTATGTGTAATATAAAGTGTACTTTATAAAGTACGATGATGAAGAGAAAGGAGAAGGTGAAACCTGGTTCCGGTACATAGCCTACTCCTGTCAAAAAAGCACCAAGGGGACATCCAACTTAACGACCACATCAGACGGATGATGTGTGCAAGTTTATGTTTCTATGTGTAATATAAAGTTTACTTTATAAATTACGATGATGAAGAGAAAGGAGAAGGTGAAACCTGGTTCCGGTACATAGCCTACTCCTGTCAAAAAGCACCAAGGGGACATCTAGACTTAACGTCCACATCAGACGGATGATGTGTGCAAGTTTATGTTTCTATGTGTAATATAAAGTGTACTTTATAAAGTACGATGATGAAGAGAAAGGAGAAGGTGAAACCTGGTTCCGGTACATAGCCTACTCCTGTCAAAAAAAGCCACCAAGGGACATCCAGACTTAACGTCCACATCTGACGGATGATGTGTGCAAGTTTATGTTTCTATGTGTAATATAAAGTGTACTTTATAAAGTACGATGATGAAGAGAAAGGAGAAGGTGAAACCTGGTTCCGGTACATAGCCTACTCCTGTCAAAAAGCACCAAGGGGACATCCAGACTTAACGTCCACATCTGACGGATGATGTGTGCAAGTTTATGTTTCTATGTGTAATATAAAGTGTACTTTATAAAGTACGATGATGAAGAGAAAGGAGAAGGTGAAACCTGGTTCCGGTACATAGCCTACTCCTGTCAAAAAAGCACCAAGCGGCCGCCAGGCTTATCATTCTCATCTAATGGAAGAATCGCTCTCAATAGTAGGCCTGCCACATACCTTCTCAACATATGAATTGCGGAGGATTTGCAATTATATGTAGGGATTTCACAATCTAGCGATTAAAAATTATACATTATCACGCTTCCTGGACCCGAAAATGAAAATTATACAATTAAATTAACGTAATAATTAGCAATTTTAACCACGCCGGGTATAGAACCCGTGCTCTCTAGTCAGGAACTGATCCAACATGGCAGACGAATCCTATTTAATTATTTTCCGTAATGTTGTGTAGTAATGATATTGTTAATTTCAGATGAATGTGAGGAAACAATAATTACGAACAAATTACAATTCTCTATGTTAATAGTTTTATTATCCTCCTTACCTCAAAGAAAACAGAATTCATTAGAAACGTTACTAAGTGCAGTGGACAATTTTAAAATGCTTGAAATAAAGGAATATTAGATTTTGTATTATATATTTTATCATAAGTAATGCCACGATGATTTCCAAATTATCAATAAATTCAGACTCACGAAGTGATGAGTGAATTTATTTACAGAATTTGGAAATCAATAGTGGTATTTATTAGGACTTTTTAACGAATAACATTAAGTTGTTGACTCACAAATAATTATTTAAATATATCTATTTTAAAATATGTATATATTTAATGTAAACGGTGATGTTTGAAAACAAATGAGAAATGTTATGTTTCATTTGTTCATCACTGCAACCAGATCATATTTATTGCCAAATAGAATCACAATATTATTAGAATGCACCCTAGTGGAGGAAAAATACAACACATCAGTATAGGTTATTAATTAATTTCTGATGTCCTATGAAGTAAACATGTCAATTATATTTTTCAGCAAAGTTAATTCCTGGGAAATAATACGTTTAAGAAAGTGCAAACAGTGGTTTCTTTTGTTTTATGGTATAATCGATTGCTACGAATTTTTTCTATTAGGCCTATATCTCGCAATCAGAATCTGGTTGCATTCGTGCACTATATATAATCTGGGAGCCACTTGGTAAAATGAAAGCAGTAAAATGAAAGTGATAAAATCGAGGTGAAAAAGTCTGTGATTTCTTGTAAATCAAAATTAATTGAAATGTGATTGGTCATTGACTTCCATTTGGGACATGAGTTAAATAGTCAAGATAACTGGCTAGTACCCGGCGTGCGCTGCTACGCCTAAATAAATTAAATGTTTTTTTTATCGTTTAGTTGAGTAAGTAAAAAATAAAAATAATTATACATTTATATCGTAATTATTTTTAGATACCACGTACTGATTACCTGGCGTTGCCCAGGAATCTACTTTCCCGATCTTCTTGGCATCAATAAGTTGAAAGATAAAAATATATTATTTTGAGTTATCCGTAAAAGAGACATATGCTGTCGCGGTTTGTATGTGAATATTTTGAGATATTCAAACCTGGGTAAATTAATTTGGTGTATATGTTATGGTTTAGGTAGCGTAAGCCATTTAAACGTCCAAAAAGCGACTTTTCTAAATTCACCGACCCCCCCCCCGTTTTTAGTTTCAACCTATAGGACGTACGGTATTATGCCCATGTTATATATGTTAACTTTCTAGAAACATTCTTAAATGATGATAAAAACCCCATTCAAATCGGTGAAATAGTTTATTAGTCGATAAAGGACAGACAGACAGACAGACAACACTCATTTTTATTTACTGTATAAAGATAAAACCTACTTCAAGGACTACTGGTTAGCGTTTCTGATTACAGTTCACGAAGTCCTGGGTTTGATTCCCGGTCAGACCATAGGAAGTTTTCCTTAAAGGGAATTATTCGTGTGGTTAGTCATGGTCTGGAATTCAGGTTATCACCCATCATATCTTTGGGGCAACGTAACTCTGCCTTCCAGGTGCCCCAACCTAAGAAATTTATTATAATTCCGCCAATACCAGGGGAGAAAGTCCGAAATGTCATAAAAGACAACCTGGTGGTATTGGACAAAAATAAAATAAAGGTATATTGATTAAATTTGAAAATATCTTCTAAATTCAAGATTACGAACTTCAACCTTATTTTTAAAGCATTTATATTCCGCTAGTATTTGGACACCCCTGTTTGATATCGCTAGTTGTGTCCGTCGCAGACTGGCGCGCGGAACGCCCAGATTATTCTTATTCAGGAGAGTTGCATCTTATACTGTTTCATTTTCAAGAGTTTAGACCTCTCCATGTTGTGATCGTCGTAGTTTATGTTACCTGTACAAACAGCCAAAGGGATTAGATAAGCATGTTCTAATATTATTCAACTTTGTCCAACTTATCCTCACTAAGCACATGCTTTTATATCCTTAATCGTTTATCGAATGTAGACAAAATTCCCCTATATTTACACGTATTAATACAGTTTATCTGTATGATACAGGTATTTTTGCATATTTTATAGCTGCAAGAAGACCAGCCTCAAGGGCTAGTAGTAAGTGTTTTAGACTACAGTTCACGAGGTCCCGAGTTCGATTCGCTGTCAGACAATAGGATTTTGTTTCTTAAAATTAATTATTCCTGTGGTTGGTATGGTCTGGAATTTAGGTTAAGTTTAGCCTATGAACACTCCTGGCGCTTCACTAACATTTGCCAGCCATTTTTATCACATTTTATTTACAGCAAGTTCCATTACAAAGAAAGTAATACTATAAGCGTTATTATATAACATTATTTACATACAATTATTTCAACACTTTTATGTTCATATTAAAGTGGACCCAGGTTCAAATTAACCGCCTCGTGGAGGGTCCACATTAACCGAATTCCTTTGTTATGTTTTAATTAATTTATACAGCCTCCATGTCACATAATATCAAACCAAATCCGTCACTATATTAAAACAGCGTCTATATAACATATTTAGGAGATTTTTCAATATTTATAATTTTCAATAGCAGAAATTAAGAATTAATTCTTAGCTTCAAAAATTTTAAAAATGGTATTTTCATAAACATCACAAACAAACCCTTCTTCGCACAAAGAATAAAATAAATTGGTTTTGAACACGTCAGAGTTAATAAGAGGGGGAAGTTAAAATATTTTCTGTTCGAGGGCAGCCACTAATTAAAGGAGATATTAACAGGGTCCACTCAAACCGAAGGGTTTACTTTACCCGAATGTCCTCTATTTCTAGGCCTATAGGCTATATTGGGCTGGCTTTTGAAATTTAAAGGCGGCGGAGAGAGTCGCGTATGGGCCTGTATGGTAGGAGGAGACACGTGTGCTGGCGATTCACACATCGAGAAACCCCCGGATAACTTTCCACATGCGTCTATGCCTCCATTTCGGAAGGGTCGTTCTAGAAGCTTCCACTCGGGAAGGGTCTCGATTAGGTTTCCGGAAAGTTCCTCCCACGCGCATATAAGAATGTGCGAAGGTCGGACCAACCAGATGAGGTCATGCCCAGAATGTGAACGAGTAAACGTGACCTAAGCGAAGAAATTAAGTTGTTCTAAGTGAAACCGTCATCGAGTATAAAGAACAGAACGATTAAATAAATTCTGAAGAAAGACATTATGAACAGAAAATTAATTGTGTAAAGTCAGTGAATTTTTGTGAAATAAATAAAACGAATTTGAAAATTTTGGGTGAACACCTATGGAATTAATTTGAAGAAATTCTATCTGAATCCTTAACGACACACACACACACACACACACACACACACACACACACACACAACACACACACACACACACAAATACATTATATAATGGAAATGGACAACTAATGAAAAATGAGGGAAATTTTGAAGAAGTGGCTGAATTCAAATACCTAGGAGCAATAATTGCAAATAGTAATGAGATGCACAAAGAAATTAAGCATAGGCTCAATCAGAAAATGCATACTATTATGCATTGCAGGGACTCTTGTCGTCCTTTCAAAGACGTTAAACTGAAAATATATAAAACTCTTACTCTCACAGTTGTATCATATGGATGCGAAACATGGACTCTTACTTTAAGGGAGGGAAGAAGATTACGAGTATTTGAGAAGAAAGTTCTAAGCAAAATTGTTGGGTCAAAAGATGAACAGGCAGGTTAATGGAGAAAACTACATAATAGTGAGCTACGTGGTCTTTATAGGAAGCCAGATATAATAAGAAAAGCAATGTCTCGTACATTGCGATGGACAGGACATGTGGCACTAATAGGGAATGAAAGAGGTGCATGGAGGCTTCTTGTGGAAAATCCAGAGGCAAAACGCTCAGTAGATAGAGCAAGAATGAGGTGGGAGAATAACATTATCCATGATTTGAGGAAAGTAGATTATGCAGGGGATGATTGGAAGATCGTAGCTCAGGATATGGGTGTATGGAGAGCTTATGTCCGCACGGCCATGAACCTACGGGTTTGATAGGGCCAGTGAGTATATATATATATTCATGATATGACTGTGTGTGTGTGTGGGGGGGGGTTGATACCTGTATTTTATATTTGAAAATAACACTGTAGTTTGAGTTTGAATTTCAATATGGAGGCTTGAACATTAGACTTTCAATGAGAGAGAGCGTCATCTGTCGAGTCTGAATTTGCATGTAGCAAGAGGTGTAAATTGAAACGCAGGAAGAAAAAATTGCTACCCGCGCAGCTGATTTACCCTAATATATCCTGACCACTGTGCTGTATGTACAGTCTCTCTCTCTCTCTCTCTCTCTCTCTCTCTCTCTCTCTCTCTCTCTCTCTCTCTCACACACACACACACACACACACACACACATACACATATATTTCTTGTGTTAACGGGAAAGAGGTTTGTTTTATAAAAAATGTTATTCGACACTCAAAGTTTTAGCCATTTTCCTTAGAAGTGTTTCTCTATAGAAAGAAAAAAAATCTGTGCATTCAAGTCCGGTGTAATGTGAGGGCGATAGGTGAGATGAAGCCCTTTTACTTAAGGTCTGTGATTTACAGAATGCGGCTGACCAGGCTTGTCCGCACCATCTCAAGAAAAGATGAAATTAAATTGTAGGAAATAATGACAAGAACATATAGAAGTTTTGGAATTAAATGTTAGCAGGGAAAACGGGAGAATCCCCGATATAAAAACCTAACCCTGGGTCCGTTTCGTCCACCACGAACCCCATGTGGACATGAGAAGGCGAGTGAATAACAACTTGCACCATGAAGTCGTCTTGTTTCTTCTATACAGACTGTTCAAAATGTTACGTATATTAAAAGGGCATACCGAAGATACTTACTTACTTAATCACTGGCACTATCGAACCCGAAGGTTCATGGCCGCGCGGACATAAGCTCTCCATACATTCCTATCCTGAGCTAATGCTTTCCAATCATTCCCTGTATAATCTACTTCCTTCAAATCATAGTTAATGTTGTTCCTCCCACCTCATTCTTGGTCTACCAACTGGGCGGTTTTCCTTCTGGCTTTCCTACAAGAAGTTTCCATGCACGTCTTTCATTCCCCATACGTGCAACATGTCCTGCCCATCGCAGTCTACGGGACTTAACTGTTCTTATTATAATCTGGCTTCCTATAAAGACCATGTAGTTCATTGTTTATGTAGTCTTCTCCATTCACCTGTCTGTTCATCTCTCTTTGGTCCAAAAATTTTCCTAAGAACTTTATTCTCAAATACTCGTAATCTCCTTTCCTCCCTTAAAGTAAGAGTCCATGTTTCGCACCCATATAATATAACTGGTAGAATAATAGTTTTATATATTTTCAGCTTAACATTTTTTGAAAGGAGTTGGGACATCAAAACTCTCTGCAATGCGTAATAGCATGCATTTCCAGAATTGAGCCTATGTTTAATTTCTTTTTGCATCTCATTCCTATTTGTGATTATTGTTCCTAGGTATTTGAATTCAGCCACTTCCTCAAAATTTCCCTCATTTGTCATTAGCTGTCCATTTCCATTATATACTGAATTTCCACGTGTGACCATATATTTAGTTTTACGATATTTACTTCCAGTCCTAATTTCTTAGTGTTACTCAATAGTGTGTGCGTGTTGGCTTTTAGTATCTCCTCGCTATCGGCCAGTAGTACAATATCATCAGCATAAACTAACAGCTTATTAATACCATTGAGTTGTAAGCCTTACTCATTCTCTAAAGATTTAATGGCATGCCCTAGTACAAAATTAAATAGTAGAGGAGATAGTGCATCTCCTTGCTTCAACCCATTCTGGATTTCAAAAGTGTCTGAAAACTGTTTGCCTACACGCACCCTACTCTTTGAGCCATTTAGACACATTCGTATAAGTCTAACTAACGTTTTAGGAATTCCGAACTCCAGCAGGATACTATAAAACTTCTCCCTCTTAATTGAATCATATGCTTTTTTTAAGTCTACATATAGTTGATGCACAGTACCATTATATTCCCATTTCTTCGCTAAAATCTGTCTTAAACTGAAAATCTGATCTGTCGTAGACCTGTTTCTTCTAAATGCACATTGATGATCTCCTAGAATGTCATCAATATAGGGAGTAAGTCTGCTTACTAATATATTTGTTAGAATTTTGTACGACGTTGAAAGTAATGAGATGCCCCTGTGGTTGTTGCATTCAGTTTTATCTCCTTTCTTATAAATTGGTATGATAATTGATTTCTCCCATTCATCTGGAAGAGCTTCTTTTTCCCAAATCATAGTAAGCAACCAGCGTATTTTGTCCATCAATTTTTCTCCCCCTGATTTTATCAGTTCTGCTGGGATCTCATCTGAACCTGATGCTTTATATATCTTCAATTTTTCAATCGCCATTTCAACCTCTAATGCACTTGGCTCTGCGACTAGCATTTCTGCTGTCTGTAACTTATCGTCCTCACTGTTCTGTTCTGTATGTACATTTAATAGCTGATTAAAGTAACCATTCCATCTATTTAATATACTCCTAGAATCTGCAATCATATCGCCATTTTCATTCTGAATTATGTTTGTTCTAGCCTGAAACCCTTTCTTCTCTATACTAATTCCCTGATATAATTCTCTAATGTTCCTATTTTTTGCATTCATTTCAAGATAATTAATCTTCTCTCTCAAATATTCCCTCTTTTTACTCTTTAGTAACTTGGTGGTTTCCCGTCTAATACTACCCAATTGATCTAAATTTACCTCATTTGGCTCGTGTAACCATTTCATTTTTGCTAGCTTTCTTTTCTTTACAATGTCGACAGATTCCTCATCAAACCATTTCTTGTTTTGCCTCTTTTTTAAACAACCAATGCTTTCTGATGCTGACAATTTAATAGTATCTCTTATAGCCTACCATTCTTTATTTATATCAGTTTCTTCTTCGTTTGCCACATTGTCATCTGAAGATTCCAGTACTTTAAATCTATTAGCAATTTCGATTTGGTATTCTTGCCGCATTTCGTCATTTTCCAAGTTTATTAATTCATATTTTACAGAATCATCTATAGCGTTCGTTCCTCTCATAAGCGATAGCCGTTGTCTGATTTTCACTCTGACCAGATGATGATCCGAATTGCAGTCTGTCCCTCTAACTGATCTAACATCAATGATGCTACTGTGCCAGCGTTTATCCACTAATACATGATCTATCTGGTTCCAAGTTTCTCCATCTGGGGACGTCCAGGTGTATTTATGAATATCCTTATGCCGAAATGTTGTGCTCTTAACAATGAGATTCTTCGATGTGGCAAATGTGACTAATCTAACCCCATTGTCGTTACTATCTTCATGAAGACTGAATTTGCCTATTGTTGGTTTGAATATATCTTCCCGCCCCACTTTTCATTAAAATCTCCTAAGACAATTTTCATATGATATCGTGAAAGGCTATCAAATAAGCATTCTAATTCTTCATAGAACTCATCCTTGATCTTGTCATCTTTATCTTCTGTGGGGGCATGTACATTTTCAATTATACAATCATGTCGTTTACCCTTTAGAATTATGTATGATATCCTATCACTAACAAACTTAATATCTCGGATAGCGGATAGGATCCTCCTTCTGACTAAAAAACCCGTTCCAAATGCAGGTCTTTCTGCACCCCCGTAGTATAAGGCAAAGCTTCCTGATTCCTGACTACCATCTCCTGGCCACCTAACTTCCTTTAAAGCGACTATATCCAAGGGCGATTTATCCAATTCCCGCGTTAATATCTCTAGTGCCCCGCTAACATTCCACGTTCCTAGGAACATGTCCCTGTGTTTGAGCCTTTGGGATGGGTTCCCTGAAGTAGTCCCCGACCGGAGAACCGAATGGGGGACTATTTGACCTCCGGAAAATTTTACCCCAGATGAACCCATGTCCGCATTTCTTGACTGTTGTATTTTTACGGTGAAATCTCGTCACCTAGCAAAAAGTTAAATTTGATGTAGCTTCGCCTGGATCAGCGTGGCTCATTTTGCACTAACAGCTGTAATCGTCGGCAACCTATTCTACAACGCCCTGCTCTGGGGTCGTTGTTTTCTCATCTCTATCTAATTTATGATGTAACCAGGCAGATGAGCAACATCGCCAAATAGGCTAGGGAAAAGAGATCACACCCACAACGATTGCCACGACGAAATAAGCTGCCAAGAAGCCACAACTGGTTCCAGAATTCAGTTTCATTGGATCATAGTTGATTTAAAGTATTAGTAGTCATAATTAACGCAATTTTATATTTCGGCTTCATTAATTGGAATACGTAACTCATTAACTCATAGTTTTAAGTGCGGTTAATGGGTATAGTCTGCGAGGCCCTTCTGGCGGGAGTTCCAAGGTACATTCCTCTCTCCACTACACTATCTATATATCACATCTCTCTTCTATCTCTCACACACATACCGCACACATCACTGAATATATTGTCTGCCAACGGATCTGTGCCCCCGTAAGATATGTGAACTAAACACTAATTCCTTTTCTGCCTCGGTAAATCGTTTCCCTCCCTGCAATCCTATATTTCTCTTTCCTTTCACCCCTCCCATTACTCACAATTTTGAGCCTTTTTGGGGACAGGTTATTTGCACTTACAGTCCAGTGTTGTCAACTCAACATGAGCACTCTAGCTCGGGGTGGTGTGAAAACAAATAATAAAAGTCATCAGTGTCATTAGACCTACTTAAATATGAAGAAGTAATATTTAAGCTTGCATTATTCTTAATTCAATATCCATGACACTGTTTGGGGACGTTGGCAGTATCGCAACTCGGAAAGTAATCCTGGCTGCTCTTTGACGTGGTGGGAGGGAAGCGCGTGGAATGGAGTGAGTGGAGGAGATAACTTTTCTAAGGTCGACTGCAGCGCTAAAGAGGCACATATCCGTTGATCCGATAATACGTTTCTGTTTTTCAATCCTCTATTCGAACCCTTCCTAGACGAATTCATATTTTCCATAATCACATTAATATTAAAAAAACTTTGTTCCAGAAATTGAATATCAAGACCACGACATCAAAACTCAAGCAACTTTGTTCGTCAAATCTCCTAGACGTTTCCCGATCCATGTAATCTAAGGAGTTCACAATCTTAGCGTAGAAACCTCAGTAGATTATCTTGGTGTCCATTTCGATGTCAAGCTTACGTTCAAATCTCGCAGTCGGTGCCTCCAGCACAAATAAAGGCTGCAAGTGCAGTATCCATGTTTCAAGTCGGTTACATTGTCTCAAAGGAACAAGCTCACGCTCTATAAAGCTGTAATCCGCAATATTCTGCTGTATGGCTATGAAGACTGGGGTATCCTTGCTGCTTGTCACAAAAAATAAAGTACAAGTCACACGAAAAAAATTCAATATCATCATTTTGTCCCACGACACCACGAGGATTACTCAGCTTCAGAAACTCGCATACATTATTTTTGGACTCAAAAACTACTTGACCGATTTGAAGGAGTTTTTACTATCATTTAGAGAATTTTTCTAGGACAATTAATGTATATAACATATTGCCGTATGTACTATAGGTAAAAACAGAAGTGCATGGGTGCATTAAAAAATAGTTTTTGAACGCTTAAATGGCTTACGCTGTCTAAACCATAAGAAATACACCAAATTAATGTATACAAAATTGCTTATCTCAAACAATTCTACAAAGAGGACCGTGAGGGCATATGTATATCTTTTGCCGATAACTCACAATAATCATTAATGCCTTTCAGCCCATTGATGCCACGAAGATCGGGATAAGTAAATTCCCTGGCAACGCCAAGTAATCAGCACGTGGTATCTAAAAATATAAATGTATAATTATGTTTATTTTATTTATTCAAGTAAACATAAAACACATTTATTGAGATGGAAAATCGCACGCCGGGTATTAGCTAGTGTATGTATATATATATAATATGTGTGTGGCTTTAAGGTATTTAATAAGTAAGATAGATGAAGATTTGTAAAAGTTTTCAAGAATCTTTTGATGGGTTCAATCTCAAGTGCAAGATCCTTTCGGAATTCGATAAAATGCAATGGAATTAAAAGTGAAAGAGAGAAATAAATGCTAATTGAACTGGTAATGCAGAAAGCGGTGATGGACATGAATTATAAATTAACATTGAGCAATAGATTGAATCTATAATAAATGTTTTATTCTCATCCAGAGTTGTGGTGTTAGCAGGACAAAGAGCAATACGATAAAGGAATAGTTTTAATAAACATTCATTGATATATTTATATGTAATTATTTAGATTATAAATCACTTTTACAAAAACAAATTTATATGATGGCATTACGGTATTCAGTATTTATAAAATAAACATAAATATAGCAAAATTAATAATAAATACAAACATGAATGTTTGTTTGTTTATTTGTTCGTACTTTATGCGCGGCCATATCGTTGATCCGATTGCGATGGGGCATTTTGCAAAATGTTCAGGAGATTCCCGAGATGAACATAGGCTTTAAGAGAGTTGTGATACTCAACTCCTACACCCTTAAAAATCGTCCTTTGTAGTGGAAAACGTGAAAAAAAAGTAACTCTTTGGACGCTTAAATGGCTTACCTGGCCTTAACCATACCAAATACACAAAACTAAAGTACACAGAATTGAATAGTGGTATCTCAAAAAGATCTACAAAAAATTCCCCGACAGCATATGTTTATCTCTTACGGATAACTCACAATAATCATTTTTGTCTTTCATTGATGCCGTGATCAATACAAATACGTAGATTCCTGTGCAATGGCGGGTATTACTTTAAGGGTAACTCACAATAACGAATTTCGTCTTTTAGCTCATTTATGCCAAGAAGATCGGGATAAGTAGATTCCGGGGCAACGCCGGGTAATCAGCATGGGGAATCTTAAAATAATGACGATATACATTTATAATTATTTTTCATTTTACTTATTTAACTAATCGTAAAAATTACATTAATTTTTTTCTTTCAGCTCATTTATGCCAAGAAGATCGGGATAAGTAGATTCTGGGGCAACGCCGCGTAATCAGCACGGGGTACCTAAAAATATAAATTTATAATTATTTTGACATTTACTTATTGAACTAAACATAAAGGTACAATAATTTTCATTTATTTAGGCGTAGCAGCGTACGCCGGTATTAGCTAGTTAATAATAAATTAATACAAATCCGTCGCTCAGGAACTGCGTAAACTAAGCTAATATCTCAGCAAATCATATTCATATTCCAATTTTGCTGGTTTACGAAATATATATTTATTTTGTTCAATAACAGTGCGTCGCTGGGAAGAGCACAATCAGAGAATGGAAGAAACAAGATTGCCCATGATAACATATCATTATTAACCAAAGGGATTAAAGGATGTAAGCAGACCTAGGAAGAGATGGAAGGAATGATTGTGAATTCGGAACAGGCGAATTGCCTATAGCTTGAAGTGATGATGATGATGATGATATTTCTTTTGTTAAATAGGAGAAACTCAATTTTTTATACCGGTGATAAAGGTGCTGAATGGCATAATGCGATATTGTGTCCAAGCAGCTCGCACCAGTCGTTGAAATTCGGCAATGATTATTGCAGGCTCTGGAGAAATAATACATTTCTGCTTCATCATGTCCATACGTGTTCAATTGGTGAATGGTCTGGTGATCTTGCTGGCCAGGGGAGTTCTTTGCATACCACTAAGAGGATGTTGCGTCGCAGGAGCCGTATGTGAACATGCGTTGTCCTGCTGAAAAAGCACATAACCTTCCTGTTGATGAAATGACAGTATCACAGGGTTAACAATTTTTTAAATGTGGCGAGGACTGTTTACTTTACCCTGCAGAAACACCAAATGTGACAGCGAGTTGTAATTAATGGCCCCTCCACACCTAGAAACCTGGAGTGGGGCCTTTGTGTCGTGGACGAATACACTGCGGAAGACGACGCTTACCAGATCTACGCCGTGCACTTTTACATCCATCACTCGAATACAAATAGAAACTACATTCATCACTGAAGACAACAGAGCGCCATTCCATTCTCCAGTCGACTTATTCACGAAAGAAGAGTAGTCGCGTTTGGCCGTGCTATTGTATAAGTAGTAACCTGATCAGAGGCACACGTGATCTTAGTCCTGCTGCAAACAGACGGTTCCCAAAGTTCCCTGGTGACACGCAGGCGCAACACGTCCCTAGATGCTGTTCATGCAGCCACCGCTGCTTGCACAGTGCGTCGATCTTGACGTGCGTCTGTATTATGCGACCGTCCTGAACCTCGTCTATTGGTATGGGCATGTTCCACAAACCACTGTTGAAAGCAGCTTCACACCTTGCTATGATACCGAACTGGATTCATTAGGCTTAAAGGACCTTCGGGACTTGGAAAATCTGGTAGCGGTTTCCTAGCCGAGCGTTAGTATGAGGATGTACAGTTATACATGTTTGAAATAAACAAATGGAGTCTTATTTTAAACTATTTTATTACTAAAATATAAATAATTAGAAATCCTAAATATCTCTAGCCCTAAATCTATTCTAAGCCTATATTAAAACTACAGTACTTTCTTGGGGAGGGTTGAGAAGGGAGTTGTGGAATTTTAAATCTAACCAAATCTACATGATTAAAAATGTTATATCTCTTATTGAAAATATCGTATTAAAACAGTCTACATGTTTAGACTTCTATCAGAATAGTTAAGGTAATTGATTCTTTTTCAAAAAGATCCCTGTCACATATTAAGAAAAATGGTCAATGACTTACCCTCCAGCAGTACACACACAGACAGACACGAGCCCATCACTACTCATGTGTTATATATTAAAAAATGACCTCGAGTCACTCATAACTGTACAACCTAACATTCCAAATGAACTAAATGTAGGGATGTTTACAGTTAGCTTACACAAGACTATGTCTATACTCTATCTCAACAGACTGCAGACTTTGAATGTCTAAAGTCCATCTCAAACGAGTTTGCTCGAATAATTAAAATAATCTATAAAACAATAAAAAATCTATATAAAGAACTATGTATTTATCACATATTCCCCCCTTCTCAATCCCAAGAAAGGGTCTTTTAAGGCCCTTTTTGGGGCCGCTGAAATTGTGTACTTAGACTACGCACAAGTTTTTTAATTGATCTGGATTTTGTTTACATTGATACTACAGATTTGCTCTATCTCCTGTTCCTAAAGCTACTTAACTCTTTCTAACATATGATTCACAAACAGTAATTTTAACAGGAACAATTTTTTTTTATAGTCATGAAAATTAGTGTGTTCAAGTTAATCCATTTTCTCTTTACAATTAACCGTAGTTCCCTTCCTCTATATGGGACATAGACGTTTTCATACTTTATCAACCACATGTATCTGGTTTTCAAATTACATCTGGAAAATGGATTAGCCTGTCACTCCGAACCTGAAACAAGAAAACATATATAAAACACAATTTATCTACTCTTCTTCCTTTTCAACTGTTCCATAGTTCTGTTTTCTTCAATGCTGTTTCTTTTCCACACTGTCATTCTGAAAAAAAGAAAAATCTAAAACTTTAATTAGAGCTTATCACTTTCTTCACAACACTCGGCTTTTACACTAGCCGCGTCCACCGAGAAACTTGAGCACTTAGTTCTTGTTTGGCGCCGCACATGTCCGCGCTCATGCTGATCTCTTACAGCATCCCTAGTTGAATCTGATGCTTGGTCCACGTTCGGTGATGGTATCTTCCTTCAGTCGGGAGAGAGTCATGCCGGATACTGGGTCTGTCCTTTGAAGTTCTCGAGACCAGCAATTTCTTTTAGGAGCCATGGATTATCCGGAGGATAGGTTTAATGGGATTTCTGTGTTTTTATCCAATTTCTTACTGTATAATACTGGTTGGGAATTATTATATGATCCACGGACGATCAGAGGTTCGGTTTGATATGGTTAAGGTATTTGCTTGGTCTCTCATGTCGCACCGTATTGACTGGTGGACATTTCCCATGTTGAATGACTATCCCTGATGTAGTAAGTCGTACCCGCATAGACCCTGTCTTCCTCCTTTTTGTTTTTGGTATCAGCTAATCTATGTTTCGTGGTGTGGGGGATGTCCTGGGTGACTCAACATCCTTCGTCGTTTCTAGTTAGCCCAGTCGTGCTCGTAGTGTCAGATCGTGTGCGTAGTCGTTCTTCTTGTGCTGAGGGTTTTTTCTTGTTTACTGTTATTTTGTTTAGTTTTGTTGTTTTTTTTTTCTCTTTTTTTTTGATTCTTATTTGTTTAAAACTATGGGTTTGCACTACCTTTTTCTTAATAAATTCCATATGGACTTTTAGAAATGAATCAATAGTACCTTCTGGGGTCTCAAAACCAAATCCTAGTTTCTTACTAAGAATAGTATCCCTCTTAACTAAACCCCGAATCTTGAGCAACCATGTACATCTTTACTTTTATAATTTTCCTACGTTCAGTTCCTCTAAATTTACTTTTAGTTGGTCATATCTCAATGGTGCAACCAGCAAAATTGTATTTTGCATTAAACTTTAAACTGCCAACCTCGTTCCTATACAAATGTTATTCCTGTTTTATCTTTTGGCGTTGCTAGATTTTACACTGGAAACCGAAAAGAGTGCTCTTATGCCTATCAATTTGCATAGCCATCATCAACAAATCTCAGTTTCTAAATCATCTTTTTATTTTCCCTAAATTTCCATTTGACAGTACTTCAGGTGTATATATACACATAATTTCCATAATTAGATCGGTCGATATTTTGCTATACTTAGCAGGCCTAAATTTTGCCTAATTCTAAGGGTTTTATCTAGTCCCTTTCTCTATAATAGAGTCCTAGGTTCGACTGGGTGCGCTCGTCTTCACATCAGTCGGAAAGACATATACTACACTTATTTATCATGTAAATGCTATTTGACCAAAGCCGAATTAGTCCTTACAAACGCCAATTAATACTCGTATCCTGAATTTACGTCATCGTTTACTTAGGGTCCTGAGTTTGAGAGCATTCTTTCCTTCTCCGCACCAATTAATACTCGTATCCTGAATTTCTGTCATCGTTTCCTTAGGGTCCTGAGTTTGAGAGCATTCTTTCCTTTCTCCACTTCTGAAATAACTGCCTCTATTTCTTAACTCTCCCTTTCCTAGTCTTAATTTTCTTTATTGAGATATGATTTTTAAGCTACTGGTGTCTGGACAGGGATTCAGGTTTTCATTATTCATTGGTTTAATTTTCCCGGAACTATCTGATCTTACTGCTAATATATCAATCCACTTAGTTTAACCTCTGAATCCTTACTGATTCAATTTTAGAAGTCACCGTGATGTTACGTAACCTGAGTCCTTGTCCTCATTCTCCCTTCTGCTGCCGTAACTTCTGATACGGCGTGCTTTACACTCTTACCTCACCTAACTGTTTGTTTGATTGGCAAATTCTCATAGCTGATTTGTTGAACTTTTTATACTTTTATTTTTCGTTTGTATACTTTATTCCTTGATTGTTTCCTGATCTACATGTATTTAAACTGCTTTTTTCTACTTCTTACTCCCGGGGTTTCCTTGATTTCCCATTACATACATATCATCATTTATTGGGGTTCGATTTTTTTTTTTTTTTTTTTTTTCTTACTCTGAAATATTTACCCACGTCCTACTCCAGGGTTCTCTCCTTACTTCCTCTTTCACTCGGAACTACTCCTATCTGTTCTGCTTGTATCCTAGGATTCTATTTATTTTAGACTGCTTATGCGCTTAAACTTATCTACACCACCATAGGTGTTTAACCTCTCGTTTTTATGTCGTCCTCTTCCCTTTCCATCCTAGGTCAATCTGTCCCTCTTCCGTTTTCATTCTGGCGGACTCGTCGAGCTAATCGCCTCAATGGGGGACGGCGCTAGTTCCTTACTCCCTTCGGGGCCCAAGAAAACTCGAGCGAATCGCCTCAAGGGAGGGGACCCATCACCGCCCTGCCCATTCGGGGCCCAAGTCGTCCCTACCGTACTCCCGCTCATTCTGACCCCCTCTTGGCTCTGTCTGTCGATGGCACAATCGTATGTATGTGCGTTTCCCAATTTTCCTTCTGTTCCCTCTAGTGCACTAATGTTTCCGGTGTTATTTTTGCTAGTATTTGTTATCTACCCGTTAGGACCATATTCTATCTGTACGTACGTCTTTACTTCGCGGTATTCTTTCCGCTTTCTCACCACCGGCGGATTTCCTGCCATCATTATTGACTCTGGATGGTCCCTGACCATCGCCTCTTGGGGGGGCCCCAGACCATGACTGGGCTGCGGCCTCGAGGGCATGGGAAGGTCCCCAATTCCCACAAAGGGGGCCTGGATCTCTCTAGGCGCTAGCCTCAAGGCGGGAAATGCGTCGATACCCTCCATGCCGACGGTGACCCTAGTCATGCCCGCCCCCACCTCCTAATCGCGATTTCTGTCTCGCTAATCGTGTCGGGTGAGCCAGTGAAGCGGCCGGGCGCGTCCTTGAAGGCGGAAAATGGGTCCCGTCTTCCACAATGGTGGCCCTAGATTTCTCTGGGCTCGGCCTACAGAGGGAGAGACAAGCCGTTTCCATTCCCGTCAACAGTGGCCCTGGTCCTTCCTGACACCACCGTCTCTAATTCTGTTGCCCTCAGACTTTTCGATCTTAATATCTGGTGGCTTCACCGAATCAACCGTTGTGTCATTGGGGGTGGATTTGATCCGATTAACGTTGGGACAGGGTTCGTATCTGGATCACCTTTCTTATCACAGGGTGTTTGCCTCTAAGTTTATTTCCTCGAGGAATCCGTGTTCTCGTTTAATATTCATTCTACGATGCCTAACTCTCTATCTGCTGTTGTTCCATGGTCCTAAACGTCAGTGCCAAGTCGGCACGGTTTTATGGCCAGTGCCCCAGGATCACCGAGGAGGTCTGTGACTCCAGATCCTTTGATTACGGGGGTGTCCCACCTTCCGATTGAGGAACTCCCTAACTCTTAATGCTATTTCTCTGTCTCTCTCGTCTGTGCACGGGTTCCTCCTAAGGGTCGCTGTTCGCATCTCTATCCCAGTGGCTCTAGCATGTGCCGGGCCTCCATCAAGATAGAATGCCTCCCTTGCTTCCTATCCTAATTCTGTTACTCTTCTAACTTATTGTGGGTTTCTGTGTTATTTCCCTAACATCGCTTAGCCAAGATTCACCTAGGTTACAGTCTATTCGCTTGTTTATCTTGATATGGTTCCGAGTGATCTGTAGGCCGAAGTCTGGTGAGTCTTAGGGAGATCTAATGGTCATTTACTATATAAATAAGTTTGAAATCCCATGTGTGTGTGTGTGTGTGTGTGTGTGTGTGTCTATTCTCAACTGGTCACTAGTTCCACTGTTATGCTATCAGGGTATACAGAGGGAGAAATCTCGGCCGCAGATTCTTTCTCTGTTTCCTCCCGTAGGCACCTCAGTCAAGTGTCATGATCAGCCGAGTATAATAATTCTTGTGTAATTTCCATTAGAAATATATTCAGTGTAGCCCTTGAAATCCCAAATTTATATGATAATACTTTCCACTAGATCGATTAAGACACCCAACTCTCGGTGAAGTATCCTAACCTCCATCTTCTAAATTACTATGGGAATAAATTAATTTGTTTTCGATCGTTTCTGCATGTTCGTCACTCGATAATTCTGGGGAAATCTTTCAATGCTTGTCCTATTCTTCATTGCGTTTCAAAAAGTATGTTCGTCACTCGATAATTCTGGGGAAATCTTTCAATGCTTGTCCTATTCTTCATTGCGTTTCAAAAAGTTTATAAATTTTCCTAAGTTCCCATGCCCCTCTTCCGTTCTCTTTGTAATACTTTTTTTTAAACCAAGTAGGATAATGCACATCCTCCCTTCTTAATCTGAACTGTTGTCACTCCTTATTTATTGCAATGTTAAAATAATTTCTACCCTCCGTGTTGGCATAACTGCTGGTTAATTGAACCTATCAGTCATCTTCCGCTATAGGCTTAACATACTACGTGCCTCTATCTGGACTGCTTCCACGTTATTTTCTCGCGAACTAGCCTACTACTTATCCCGGAACTCATTCATATTAAATGAGTCCTATTTGCTGAAATTGAGATTGTGGTTTTCCGTTATTTATCATTTTATTCATAAGCATAAGTCTTATTTCTGGTAGTTCGCTCTTATTTCATCATCATTATTATTATTATTATTGTGGTTTATTAATTCACCATGAATTATTATTATTATTATTATATCTATTATTATTATTATTATTATTATTATTATTATTATTGCTATTATTATTATTATTATTATTGTTAGTTATAAGTTTACTGTGTTTTTTTATTATGATCGTTAAGGTTTATTGTTATTACTGATGTCTGTTATCTTTTTGTTAATATTATTAATATAGTTATTGTCAGTATTATTATGATTATTATTATTATTATTATTTAAATACGATATAAGGATTACTGCTACTCCTATCTGGTATCTCAGTATTACGATCATTTAGGCCTCTTTCCTTTTAATAGTATCCGCCATCCTTTAATCTAATGATTTCTCCCATTACTAGTTATTATTTTAATATAACGTATTATGCTTATCATTATGTTATTGCAATTAGTTTTTATTTCTTACTGGTATTATTATTATTATTATCATTATTGGTAATTAATTTTCCTGTGAATTATTATTATTATCATGCAGTATGACTGTCACCTTTTATTGTTATTACTGATGTTTGGTATCATTGTTTATTTTCATTAATATAGTTATTAAGGTTATTATTATTATTATTCTTGCTATTATTATAATTATTATGATTATGATTATTATTAAGATACTATACCAGGATTACTGCTAGTCCTACCTGTTATCTCAGTGTTACGATTTTTAGCCCTTGTCCCTTCAATATTTATCCGCAATCCTTCAATCTGATTGTTCCTCATATAATTAATCATCATCATCATGAACAAATTGGTCTTTCAATCTGAGTGTTCCTCATATAATTAATTATTACTTTAAGTATCGATATAACATCTCATGCTAATCATTTGTTATTGCAATTTCTTTATATTTATTACTGGTATTATTATTATTATTATTTTTATTATTATTATTGTGTATTAATTGTCTGTGGATTATTATTGTTATTGTTATTATTATTATTATTATTATTATTATTATTATTAATATTATTGTTTAGGTCGATTAGTTATCATGTTTTACTCTTATAGCTCAGATTGCCCGTTGATTATTCACTGAGTCTCGGTCATCCTCTTTTACCTCATGACCTGTCTTCGTAATCTGATGCTCCGTTATACCTTTCAAATTACTTAGTTATTCATATTATTTAACTTAGTTTGTTAAGATTACTCGTAGTTGGTCCATATTTACTTGTGGTTCTCATAATCTTTGGGTTTAATTTTGTAGCGATTAAGATTATCTACTCGCTTCCTAAGTTAGTGCCATTTATATTTCCCGTTAGTTCATTTACTTACCAATGTTTTACTTTGCAATTAGTTAATTTAAATTCACAGATTATTAGCTTATTTTAGTAAGGTCATTATTTATTATTTATTGTTATCATTATTTATTGGTTATTTATTATTATTCAGGCGTTCGTTAATTGAGTTCTAACTTCCCACATGTTCTTCATTCCCAATATATTTCCTTCATCGGGAATATATAATGAAAGTTTTTTTTTATTTATGATGATAGAGCGTTTACGGATTAAGTTAAACCACTAAGTCTGCTTCACTACTCAAATATTCAAAAACTGCACTTGAATGACAAGAAATTAATTTCAGGGTTCTAGGGTCCTACAGTGCGCCGGCATTATCACCACGTTTCAATTATCAACTTCGCTTGCTACAATAAAATGTCTAAAAGATCTACGACTAGATTGCTCACTTCACTATGAAATTAACCCACTGGAGACACGTTTAAAGCGCCTAGCATGTTCACTGGGAACCCATTTAAATCTCCTCACCGCTACACCGGCTGCGCTGGACTTTAAATCAGAATACAAAATACACATACTTTGTTCTATCACTTATGTTTTCAGATATTTTGTTTACCCCTGAATTTCTTTTAGTATCTTGTACTTTTACGAATAGCAAAAGAATGTGGCCTACCTGCTACCCTCTTTTGTGCATTGTAAACCGTTATGTTTTGTTATTTTCAAGGCTGTGAAAGTTGACAAACAATTCAAAAACCACCTTTTTGTAAAAGTTGAAAGTAAACACAAATCATATGTTCAAACAAGACCGAAAAAAATAACAAACGCAATATAATACTGTACATAATAAAAATAAATATATGAAATAAAATAAGCATAGACCTATAGATTATAAAATCAGGAAAAGTTCTTCGTATATTCTTTAATTATCATAGTTGTATATCGACCTGTAAATTATAAAATACTATAGATAAAAAATGGTCGAAACTCACCTAATATTTCTACCATCAGTAGCATGCACGGTTACGTTGTCACTGTATATTATTTCATCGTCCGAATCTTCGTTCCATGATAATTCACTACAATCACTGTCACATAACATTTCATCCACTACTTCACTTAGTTTCTCAAAAGCAATACGTTCTCTCCTATTTACGCACATATTGCAAGAAAAAAAATTAAATTTAAAACTATGAATTTTAACAAATAAGCACTGAATTTATATTCACTTATATTTTGCCGTAATAAATGCCTACAACTAAAGTCTACTATTCTATAAATAATAACTAAAATAAACTATACAATACACTAGGCCTATACATATTTACTTTACATAAACAAACAACAAATTTTACTGATGGTGAACCGAAAATTTAAACCACTAAAAAAACCTAACGTCTTACAGTGGGGGTTATAACACAACAACGAGTCTAGCTCGTGGAGGAGCTGTTTGGACTTTCTACCTGCTCACGAGGGAGACTCGTTAAGTCTCCAATGGGTTAAATAATCCAATAATATTATAAAATTTATCGGAACAGTTCACAATCTTACAAAAATGCTGCCACCTATCTAAATTATATTTTTTTAAGTATGTAGTCGCATTAAAAGATAATGCCTAAATAACTAGACACTCTTGATTTAATCCAAACTCTTCACTGCATAAAATCTCTCTGGGGAAACTGCAAGTCACCATTCACCATATAGGTATTCAAATATTTACTCAAAAGTCCTAATTAATGTATAAAGTCGGTTGAAAATTAAAAAAAAAAAATTATAAGGTAGATACAACATAAGACTTATAATTCACAACAGAAACTCAAAAAAATATCCCTGGTTATGTAGTATCATATCACTTGGGGTTAGGATTAATAGACAATACCATGTATTTGTTCATTTATTTTTGTGGATATTATTATTATTATTTTTTTTTTCCTTTCTGAAGTGATTTTTAAAATAGACGTAATTATCACCATACTTATAGAAAAGATTACGCGATCGTTAAGGTATAGAATTTTTATGATTCCTAGTATTTTTTTTTTGTTTTAACATCTTCGGCCCTATCAGTGTATGTTTATTTTGCCAACCATAATGTTCTATTATTATTTAATTAAATGCTTAGTCTAATGCGGGCAAGGTCGTTTACTCGGACAGAGAATTATAAGAATGGTCAGCATCAAGGTTCCCTCAGCAGTACTATCTTATGAATCAACATCATTTAAATCATTATAATTCATCAACTACCTGTATCCAACCCATTATTTAATAAATTCGCCGCTTATGGTTATTAACGTTCATCGACCGATTCGATAAGATAGATTAAAATTCTGCATCCCTCGATTACGATCTTTTGTTTCTAAATTATAAGGACGTTATGCGACACATATGTGTCCTAGTTCGAACCATCAGCTGACATACCTTGCAACAGTTGTGGAAAGTTTTCAGAATCTATTTTCAATACACCGTTACGAGATGTAATCTGATTTCCGTTACTGGTGTCCCATCAAAGTATAATTAGGTCTATTATAAGTTACACTTTAAGTAAACTCCGTTGGAACCAAGATTTTATCTAAGTTAATTATTTATTTTTGTAAAGGAAACTGAGTTCCCTGAGCCAATTTTATTTTATTTTAAATAATTTTGTTATTTAATCTGTAAAAGAATCTAAGTTCCATACTTCCATATTTTCCTTCGATAAATTTGTTATACGAGTTGCGGAAAATTTCCAATTTACTCCCGACAAATGCTAAATATTCCTGACTTGTAAAAAAAATGGAAAATAATTTACGAGTTCAAGTTCCAATAACCTCGAATAAATTTTTACACTGGCGCTAGTCTGGAGAGATTAACCAAATACCGAATACACTCTTCCTGAGTTCGAATCCAGGACTTCTAGTGACGACATCCTAGCCAACACATTACACGTGTTGCCAGATCAATCTGTCTTTAAAAAAAATTGATACTCTTTATGATTTCGGATATTTGATCTGATGATTCGTTAACATGTATAGCGCCGATCGAATTATTTGAATGTGTAACTCCCTCATTCAAGATGGCAAATTTCCAGAACCTTTATCAAAATCCCGTTAGATAGCCTCGCATACGGGGACATATTTCAAACTAAATATTCCTCGGACATCTCTTAACATTCCTGCTAGGAATATACTTGTATTACAGCTAATTTTGAACACTCCGGCTTACCGTTCTCGGACAAGAAATGTAACAAAAAAACAACTGGTAGTCACCGTATGTGAAAACTTATTTTACTGTTTTTTCTGACCTTTCATAACCTAGCCTTCACTCCAGCCGCCATCTTGTAACGCTAGTCACCAGGGTTCGAACCCGAGACTCCTTTCTCTAAATATTTTCTCAACAATACCCTGTAGTTACCCCGTAAATTATTTCATATATGCTACATATATATATATATATATATATATATATATATATATGACCTGTCATTGTTCACTAATTTAACCAACGTCGGTATGATTTCGACTTCACATTTAGTATTGCCAACATAGGAGTGACACAGTCCGTTTATTTATTTAATCTCCATATTTAATATATTTTCCAACGCATGCAGAAACGATTTGTTCGCAGGAAAGATCTAAAAATAATTCCTATATAACGTTTCTAAATTTTCTCATTTAATTCAACATTTCGTTCATATGTTGGTATTGCTTGAGTTGCCCTGAGGTAATTAATAACCCGAGACATTTAAACCATTTGTATTTCAGTATTATATGGAAGTAATTCTCCACGAAGGTAATTAGTTCATGCTATTTTATTCGTAATTATTATTGCAGAGAAATTATTTTATTACTATTTTTATTGGTCACAATCACCATCGGCAAGAATATTCATGTTAGTATGATGGCGTGTCATCCCGTCCACAAGCTACGAGATCGGTTCGCATACGTCGACATATCCCGTTAGGAAGGCCACGTTTCAGGCCACGTTACAGGCTACGTTTCAGCAATGAGTTTGCCAATCTATATTGGTTTTATATTTTTATCCTATTCACTCCTAATCTTCTAGACAAAAAAAAGTATACACTCTCTTAATCTATCATGCACAGATTTACAAGAAAAAGAAATGGTTGCTCAATTATTATAGCTACATCGAAAAAACATTTTTGTTCTTTTTTTCCACAACTTCCCTCTCTCTTCCAAGGTCTGATTAATCTAATTCCCAATCCAGAATTAATATCTTTTTCTTGATTTAATTTCTATTAAATAATAAATATCCTATGCTCTACATAAATCTTACACTGCTGATTTTAACCTAAAACTGTACGTATCACAAAATTTTAATATTTATTGTATTCCAAACGGTCCAGAAAGCTTGCAAGGGTCCGTTTCCCTATCATAAAAAATAATAAAAAATTATTTAGTGATCACCACCGCTGCTAACCAATGTTATGAACCCAAACTGGATTTATTAGGCTTAAAGGACCTTCGGGACTTGGAAAATCTGTTAGCGGTTTCCTAGCCGAGCGTTAGTATGAGGATGTACAGTTATACATGTTTGAAATAAACAAATGCAGTCTTATTTTAAACTATTTTATTACTAAAATATAAATAATTAGAAATCCTAAATATCTCTAGCCCTAAATCTATTCTAAGCCTATATTAAAACTACAGTACTTTCTTGGGGAGGGTTGAGAAGGGAGTTGTGGAATTTTAAATCTAACCAAATCTACATGATTAAAAATGTTATATCCCTTATTGAAAATATCGTATTAAAACAGTCTACATGTTTAGACTTCTATCAGAATAGTTAAGGTAATTGATTCTTTTTCAAAAAGATCCCTGTCACATATTAAGAAAAATGGTCAATGACTTACCCTCCAGCAGTACACACACAGACAGACAGGAGACCCTCACTTCTCAAGTGTTATATATTCAATTTTGACCTCGTATTACCTGTAACTGTATCATACTAACATTCCAATGAACTAAATGTAGGGATGTTTACAGTTAGCTTCAACAAGACTTTGAATGTCTAAAGTCCATCTCAACCGACCACAGACTTGAATGTCTAAACTCTATCTCAAACGACTTTGCAATAATAATTAAAATAATCTATAAAAACAATAAAGAATCTATATAAAGAACTATGTATTTATCACACATCTTAATACATTCTGGTCAAAATGTGCAGCAATCCGTCGATATGTCCATCCAGCATCCCGCAGGCGTACATTGCGACCTCGTTCTAATGGCTGAAATTGTTCTAGAAGAGTATCATACGTCCTCGTCGGCGGAGAATGGTTGTACCCTTGAGCGTCATTGTGTGTGTCATCTGATCGCCGACAACCGTGACATACATTTTCGGTGTCTACTAGATAGGATCGGCGAAGAACTGAACTTTTCTAAAAAAATATCTATATATTCATGGGAACTGCCTCAATATTTTCATTCTTTCGGATTCTATAATAAAACATTTTATGAACCTATGAATTCAATTGGGATTGTGAATTAGTTAATTATGAGATAAATGTGATGATTATGTTGCAAATAACAATTTATTTCATATTTCTAATAATTATTTCTAAGCCTCTCTATGTGGACTGTCGCCTTACCGTAACGGGGGAGGGTTCTTAGTATCCGATGAACCAGACGACTACTTCTGGAAGATTGACTTATATCAGTCCTGTCGGATGGTAAGTGGCGAGGATATCTAGGATTAGTCCTCAATGAATGATGCAGCTTCTGTACCATATTGAGCGCTCACAACAAAAAGTGTTCAACGATCGACAAGGCGACAAACAGGTATAGCTATAATTGCAAATTTAAAGAGCGGAGGAAGCAGCATTCTCTATAGAGGCAAATCATCGGAGAATGTCTGGATGCTATGATGCAGCAGCACTGTCAAATCCTTTTCCTTCGAAGAACTCGTAACACTTCCAGGAGACTGACTAGCTTCGTTATATTCAGTCGGATTACAAATTAAGGAATTAAATGAACACGATTTACATGTACTAAAAACGATTGGCTGACGTCTTGTGAAACGGAATGAGCAGTGGCTAAATCCTTTAAGTGATGATGATGATGCTTTCCTAGAAGTTATCTACTCAATACTAGTGAAAATAGTGATTTCACAAAAATAAAACACTTAAAAATTAAAACTCGTGTACTAAAAATTCACTTATTTAGACGACTAGTTGCTAATTCTGTTTTCGTAACGCGTTGTTTAGAATATTTTATCTACGGTCAGAGTGTTTTAGTATATGTTGTATATTTAATGAAATTTATTTATTGCGGAAACGATATGTCTAGAGAAAGAACAATGTAGATTCTGAGGAAAAAAAGAACACATATCAACAAATGTTTTTTTTTAATGTCCTAGGTTGTCATTTCGGCATTTCTGGTGTTATCTCCTGCATGGCGTACTTGTAACCCACTTCTGAGGTTGGGGCGCCTACAATGTTAAGTTACACTGCCCTGAAGATATGAGAGTTGATGATGATGGTAATGATGCGCCAGTAGATGCCTTAAACTAAACTTAAACTAATTAGGTAATATGATATTGATGACCAGATGGTGTTCGGAGACCGTTTGGACTTTAAAGTTTCCTGAGATTTGTATAACAGGTGAGGAAAAAAACCCGAAAAAACGTCACCCAGGAAAATTGTCCCGACCAGGGATCGAACCCGGGCCCGCTGCGTGACAAGACAGTACGCTATCTCGAGACAACATCGGTGGTCACAAACTTTGTTGTTACATTCTGAAATTTTAGTGAATTTAAAGTAAAAGTGAGCGGAGAAGGTGATTTTCACGGTTCAACAGGAAACATTTTAAAATAAGTCCAAGATGCAACTATTAATATATTTCCAGTAAAGCCGGGGACATGTATTTATGTCATCATCATCATCCATGCAAGTATTAGGCCATGTGGCCCGTTACGGTCCCATCGCTTTTTTGTCATCCCAGCGATCTTTTGCCTTGTGGGCAGTAACAAAGCATGACTTTTGGAATTCTATGAGACAGCATTCATTGAAGATGGGCTTTCCAGTTGTTCTGGTAGTTCTTTATATGGTGGAGAATGGGTTCTACATCCAACTCTTCCATAAATTCATTTCTTTTATGGTCTTACTTTGTGCAGTCTGCTGTACGGCGCATAAATCACATATCATTTGCTGTTATTCAGCTATCATCTCTTCTTTGCATTGTGCATGCTTCACTACCCTATCTTAATACTGGTCTTGCGAGAAACTTATATAGCCGTAATCTTGTGTTCTTTTGTACTAAAGATGGTGTCATAATACTATAAAAATTTACATTTGCTTTCAAGTCTCATGTATTTATGTAGTTATACGAAACCATAAGTGTATTTTACGTTTTGTTGAACTTGTATTTTATGTTTTGAATATGATAGAATATAAAATATAAGTTTAGCTGCCCACGAACTATGAATTAAAGCGTCACTGATTGCTGTAATAGCAGATAAACTTAATTTAGTCAACTAAAAATAAAGTAATTCAAATAAGATTCTAGGAGGAAGTATGGTTATGAAAATAAATTAATTTTTGTCTATTTGTGAGGTAAGAACTGAACCGCGGATGCACAGATGAACCGAGCGAGAGGAAAAGGTACATGGTCAGTGTCGAACATTCAATACCACTGAGCAACGAAAAATAAACTTTTTTTTTTGTCTCAGAAAGAAAAATATGTGATTCTGATAGTACTTTTTCTCCTGGATTCAAATATGTTATCCGGTTTTCTCCATCACGCAAGGTTTCCGGGAGACAGAGGCATTTATAATCTCAAACACTTTAATATTTTCTACATTCGTAACTAAACAATATTCGAACATTCGGACTCACCTAGACAGTAATAAATGACGATTTTCTGCTATATTTCGCCTGTGGAATATCCCTCTTGAAGGTCCAACAATATTCGGCCAGAATATTAGGATTGCATTTGCCTTGATATCTCTTTTCCATAGCTGAACCCATTTGAGTTAGCTCATTTGGTTTTATTTTACAATGGACAAATGGAATAAAAAAACGTTTATTAAAACATATTTAAATCCATTAATTAAAATTGAAATTTAAAAAAAACTGTGGTGATGGAGAAATTCCGAATACATATTTGAAAACACGATACAAAAACTGCATTAAGTACAACTATTGGTACTCCTGAGACAAAAATCATCTTGACCAGTGTAATAAGTCATTGTTAGGTTGTGGAATGTATGTAACTATTCAACTCGGCAATCCTTCACTACAAATATATTGTCTAATTTTGACGTCATGGTCACATGATTCATAATAGCATCGGCATAGTGGAGGGAGACATTATGTTGCCCCATTGCACCACAGACGCACCTCCATGAACTAAACCAATTAACGCAGTTGTTCTATGGATCGAGGCAATGTACGTACTTTGTATTATGTCTCGTTTCGGTACTTCACGATGTTACAAATTGGCGGATAATGGGATATTGTAGTACCGGTACTTTATATCCAGAAAAAATAGACTCCACGTCACCAATACATGAATAAACCGTAGACCAAGACATTTAATTAGTGCATTTTGCAAGTAAATAATCAAAAATAATTTTATTAGCTAATTCTGAAGGAATAAAGTTATTGAATTTGTTACCATGAGTAGATTTTTGAAATAAAAAAAAATTTACAGATCTTCACCAATCGTTTCTAGTAGTAAGTGAAAATGACCATGACCAAAATTTATATATATATATATATATATATATAATATATATATCCATCGATAGTAATTCTGCCCGAAGGCAGGTCCTTCACTGCAATCATAGCATTTTCATGCTATGCTTGCAGCTTTTACTAGGGAATTGTGTAGGTGTGGTAGCTTCCCGTTGCTTTCCACACCGGTGAAGGATGATGATAATGATAATGATAATAATGATAAGGATGATGGCCATGCGATTTCGGGGACCGTTTGGGCCTTAACGTTTTCCTGACATTTGTCTTACAGGTGAGGAAAAACCCCGATAAAAACCTCACCCAGAAAAACTGCCCCGGCCGGGGATCGAATCCGGGCCCGCTGCGTGACAAGGCAGCACGCTACCTCGAGACCACAGCGGTGGACTATATATATATATATATAAATGTGTGTGTGTGTGTGCGCCCGCCCGTTAATACTCTAGCGGCCGCAATTTTTGTTTTAACGAAATAAAACTTGCTATGTAACAATTAACTAATGAAGGAAGGACGAGTTCTTAACTAGCAAAATCGGACCATTAGATGTAGGAGTTCACCTGAAGCAAATATTTAAAAACGTTCTAGCGATCAGAGTTGTCCATGTTTCAAAACGAAAATCAACATGTTCTATTCCAAAAATCAGCTAAATGTAACCATCTGAAGTGGATTTACCATAACGCTACATTAAAATTGATTAAGAACTGCGATGTTAGATTCTTTGCAATGAACATGTAAGTTTAATTGATACTTTAATTCGCAATGTATTCTATAAGATGACTTAGTTTAATATATTTCATATTTTTAATAAAGTACGCAATTGATTCGTTACACTGTACTTATTATTTAATTGTACAACAACATGCAAATAGATGATTATTTAACTTTATGCATGATATGCTTTCACTCCAATAGGACACATCTATTTAACCTGGCATCAGAAAATGAGTATCTGTAATTAATAGAATAATTATGTATTCCGTAAACCGGAAAAATTGGACCATAAATCCGACTAGGTGAAGAATTAGCTTAGTTTAGGATGTTCCTGCGTGACGGAATTTTTAGTTATAAATTATTGTACAATAAGCAAGTGAAACGTTTCAGTAGAAATTATATAGCAAATTTTCTTGGAGATTGCTATACTTGAAAATTGATACAACATAATCCAGTTTGCAATGACGAGTCTCAATATATGTATTATCTAGAAACGAAACCGATAAAAAGAAAAATGAAGATATAAGAACAGACTTAATATATTTAATCTCTGTCAAAGAATAAAATAATATCAAAATGCTTACCTTCAGCACGTATTACGAATGAATGTACAGCGCATACCAAAAATAATGTATAATTATATACCAAAAGGGAGACGATTGTTGGGAAGAGATGGAAGGACCAATTCGACCTATAATGAGATCGGAACAGGCCATTGGGCTTAATCCTTGTTGATGATGATGATGAAACGTAACTAACTCCCTGGCACTATCGCACCCTTAGGTACACGGCCGCCTGGGCATGAGCTGTCCATACATCTCTATCATAATATGTATATTTTCCAATCATCCCTGTACTATTTATATCCTTAGGTCACTCTTGCCCTACTTACTGTGGTTTTCCTACAAGAAATTTATATGTTCATCATTCAACTCCATTTCTGTTACATGTCTTGCCCTTTGCAGTCTACGAGACTTACCTGTTCTTATTACATCTGGTTTCTCACAAAGATCATGTATCGCACTGTTATATTGTCTTTTCTATTCGCCTCTCTGTTCATCTCTCTTTGGTTCAAAATGTTTCAAAATAACTTTATTCTCAATATTTTCTCCTCCCTTAAAGTAAGAGTCCATGTTTCGTTTCCATAAATGTAACTGGCAGAAGAAAAGTTTTATATGTCTATTTTTCAGTTTGATGTTTTTTTTTAGAGAAGTAGGGACGTCAAGAGTCCCTGTAATATGTAATAGCATGAATTTCCAGAATTTAGCCTATGTCTAATTTCTTTGTGCATCCCATTCCTGTTTGTGATTATTGTTCCTAGGTATTTGAATTCAGTCGCCTCTTCAAAATTTCCCCCACTTGTCATTAACTGTCCATTTCCATTATGTAACCTATTTCTGTGCGTGAACATAAATTTAGTTTTACTGATTTTACTTTCAGTCCCAATTTCTTAGTGTTGCTCAATAGTTCGTACATGTTGGACTTAGTAGGTCCCATCTCCGCTCTATCACCTAATAATACTGTATAATCAGCCCTAACATTCCACGTTCCTATGATTATGATACTGCAGTTGAGATTTTACCATGGATTCCCGTATATAGTCTTAACCCGTAGAACCGTTTGGGGACTATTTTACCTAATTGTAACCCATATTCGTGTTTCTTGATGGTAGTATTTTTACAGTGTAAGATCGTCAGTTTTTAGACATAGGTACGGTTCGTTTTTCGTCTGGCTTATCACCTTCGACATGTCAGGCTTGGGTAACACTTTTGGCCGCAATGCTACCGCCGAAATAATTCTTAGGATCTTTTAAGCATGCAATACCCCCCTCCACCAGAATAAGGCAAAGGTACAAAGAAGAAACACGTGTCAATAAATTATAGCTAAAAATAACATTTTATTATTTCAATATTTTAGAATAAAGCACTAGAAAATTTAAAAAATGTGTTAAGCCTATGCCAAGTTTAGATTTCGTGAACAATAATTGTACAACACACAAATCAGTGGAATATTGCTTCATTCACTTAGGAAAGTCTTATCTTGGGATTCTTCCGCTTGGAGAATCTCAACAAAGAATGTATGCCGTTGGATTATTTGAGTCACTTTATTTAACCTGGGATCTAATCTTCCACTTATTTCCAGCAACCGAAAAATTTCGCCCCCTGCTTAATTCGCTTTTGGGCATAAAATAGATACATGCGCGACTGCACCAGGTTAGAGTTGGGTAATGGTGGTAGGTCATACCAGAATTTTTTGGGGTTTTGTCGAATTCTTCCCGTTTCCCGAATTTTGTCCCACCAACACTCTCCACTGCTCTTCCCTCTCCTACACGTCATTTCATTCCATTCATTAATTTCATATCATATTTTACCTCAACTCATGATAGGTTTAAAATAGTCTGTTTTGACAAACCACAACGGTTTGAAATATGTTGTTATGGTGATCTAATGGGACATTCATGTATTTCCCCATAACTTCGAACCTTTGTGTCAACTTATGGCAGAATAGGGCCAAAGGGAAGGATGTAGCCTTTCCTCGAAGCTTTGGGCCCAGTTCAAATAATGGCGGCATGAGTAATGTTTGTGAATGTTTGATGTGTGTCAAATCACAAACACCACAACAGGCTACGAATCAACGTAGAGTAGATTTTAATTAATTCATTCCATAAAATAGAGATGGGAAATATAATACAAAAATATTGCCATGTAAGGTATTAAAACCCGAAGCTAACTTTACTAATATAATCTAATTTAAACAAATACATGAGATCCTGTATTAACCAATAGTTTAGCAGATATCAGGCGTCAACAAGGTCCCTTGTACATTCCAGAATTAGGTGAACCAATAAAATCTTAAGTATATTAGGTTTCTTCCTATCAGTTGTAGACGAATTCTCTGACAGAATTCCATTCTGGTATATTAAGCATAGAATAATTTGAGAAAAAGTTTTGTTCTAGATATATCCAAATTTTCGTACAATTACAACGCTGACTTAAGCATAGAATATATAAACCGTAGCGAAGGATACACAAATGTATTGGGTTGTAAGAAAACAGTAATTAACATAAAATAATGTTTATCAAATATAACCAATGTGCTAACTAAAGCTCCACATTAACTCTTAGTATAATTGCAATTTTATAGGAATAAATCACTATGAGGTTTAATTTAAGATAAATAAAAATGTTTCATACCTCTCCTCATAACCAATCTTCTACGAATATCGCCACCTTCAGTACTATCTTGACGACTATGTTATGTCGATCGGAAGAACTTCTTCTTTTTCTAGTTTGATGTTCTACCGAATGAGGCATAGTGCAGTCAGTATTACATAACCATTGGTTTGGCAATTTTGATTTCCCATGATTCTTACCTACTTCTGGAGCAATCATATTTTTTTCACTATCTTTAGGTTAGATTTATGTGAATTTTTATTTCATTTCTTCCTTTTTTCTTGTACTTTTTCTCACTAAGAACTATGTATATACCTCAGGACGGTAACTAAATTCTACAATAGTAATTTTTGCGTTCTTTTTAAAGGTGTGGTATTGGGTTTCTTGCTAACAGTCCACGCGTTCTTTTAAATTTGTTAATTAGAATTCACATGAACTAACAGAAAACCCTTGTAAGTTCCTTACTTGGTAATTTTATTTTTCTTATTATTATACATCAAAAATACACTGCTCAAAAAATGGAGGAACACATGTTTAAACCAAAACCACAAAGTAAATAATTGAAACAATTTAATTTTTGAGAGTCAGATGTTTTGACTTGAAGTATTGTTTAAAACCAGATTGAAGATCTTCTAGGTTTTATTACATTTTCTCTGAATACATTAGTGAAGTTCCAATATTTGCTGAAACCAAAGTGAGTGCTCATTGAGGTATTTTTTTAGAAACAGATTTGAAGAACGATCTTTAGTAGGAAATTGTTATTTTGTGTTGCCTGAAGCAAATACACAACAATGAGACATCTGAATGAAACATCAGTTGCATGAGCAGTTTAATTGATTGAAGATGACCGTTCCATTCGCCATGTCGCTAGGATTCTTGATGTCAGCCCTTCTGTCATCCATAGGCTGTGGAGGCGACATAAAGAGACACGTGGCCATAGAACCGTACAGACCTAGGGCTGGGCTTAAGCACCTTCCCAGCTTGCAACCGGGCTGCACGTTGCATAATCTGCGCTGGGCCTCATGGGCACAAAGGTAGTACCCTAAAGACCCAAGCGCAGAGAGACCCTAAGTTACTCAAATGTGCTAATTGCGGGAAGTCCGGTCACCCTGCCTCACATTGGAATTGCCCTGCTCTCAAGGCAGCACTTGAAGCTTATAGTTGGGTAGCTAAACCCATCCCTCAACCAATAGCAAGACCATCCCAATGTGAAACCATCCCTCATCCCAAAGAAATACCTTCACCCGGTGAATGTCGATCCACAATTTCCTTTACACCTGCCTTACGGAATGGTACTTCTTACAGACCATTTAAAGAGAATAGCACTGCTAAAGCTTAGGGCCAGCAATTGCCAGCAGGGACTTTAAGTGATCGTGCGGAGGCAATGCTCCGGGACATTCAACCCTTGTCGGCTGAATTACCTAGTCCCATGGAGCGTTTCCTCTTCATACACCGACTGGTTAACCTATGTTACTTAGATTAACCAGCTAAGGAGAAACCATCAAAGTAATAGTGCGAGGTTCACTCGCCTAGAAGAGTCCGGCTTTCGGACTCTCTGATTGCCAGCGGTGTAGTTTTTTACGCCCCCTTCTAGAGTGATAACATCCATCATTATTACAACCTAAACCTGTTAGGCGAAACATATTGTTACCATAAGGCTAGGGTTATATAACCCACAACCCCTACAAAGAAATTTGCTACCAAGATATACCCCTTGGGTATCATCAATGCTCTAACCTCGACTTCATCATTTACCCAGTGTAAGGTATATATATATATATATATATATATATATATATATATATATATATTAATTGGTGTTTCTCGTATAATTTATCATATTCATACTATTATTATAATTATTATTATTATCATCATTTTTATATTATTATTATTATTATTATTATTATTATCGTTAGTATTATTATTGTTATTATCCTATAAAATGTTGTTTGTACATGAAATTTACATTGCTACATTTAATGTATCTTTAACTGTTTATAATTAGTATAGTGTATATCTATATTTGTCAAATATTTATTTGTATTTGTGCTGGTTAAGTGGAAGAGAAGGCCTTATGGCCTTAACTCTGCAAGAATAAATAAAACATTATTATTATTATTATTATTATTATTATTATTATCAGGATGCAGCACACTGCACGGTGCAAGTCACCGTTACAATACCAAGACCAAGACAAAGCACATCCAGACTGCAGCCGAAATGTGAAGAGTTTGGAATTCATAGAGGACGCAGAATCTCCTGGGGATGTCTACCGCAGTAGTAGATAAAACGTTGAGTTTTAAGAAAACCAGAGCATGGCCATTTAGCTCGAATGGCAAACCCAATAGGAATCAAGACACCTGCCGTGAAAGCCTACAATTTTATATTATTGTAATTAATTTTAGAAACACATGTTAAATTACTGAGCCACACTTCTTGAGATCCTAGACAGAATAAGACTTTATCTGATACAGCTTGTACAAATAAGAATAGAAGGCATTCATACATGGACAACTGCAGTTGTAAGAGAAGGTGAGAGAGAGAGAGAGAGAGAGAGAGAGAGAGAGAGAGAGAGAGAGAGAGAGAGTGTGAGAGAGAGAGGAGAGAGAGAGAGAGAGAGAGAGAATAGGGAGAGGAAGTGATTATATTTCCGGGTAAATTTAAGTAGATTAAGCGTGCATTTGTGGAATATCCTTTACTGACGCTAGAGTACTTTGTGCCCATTTCTTGAACTGAGAACATCTGGTGTCTAATGATTTGCAGTTTTCGCTATCAAGCTGTAAAGTTAGCCTGCAGCTGTTGGCAAGTCTGCAGAAACCCAAACATGTTTAGAATCTTAATCTCCCTTTATTGGTAACAATTCTCGTCCTGAAAACATGTTAACTTTTCCTATTCCTTAGGGAAAAATGGAACTTTTGCATTTTTTCTTTTATGGTTATTATTTCGATCCTTTGTTCATCCGTTATTCCTATAATCATATCAATACTTCTAAAATTCATTTTAACTACAATTGAGGTTACCTAGTACAATTTTTAAAATATTAATACAAATACCTGATAGATCAGTCTTCCTCAATTAAAATGGACTTTGTTTAAAAAAACGTCGTTAATTAGTTAACACCATGTACGCCTTTTAGTACGTGTTCCAAATGGCGTGCGAAGAAGGAACATGTTCTGAAAGGTCTACATGAATTTAACGAATTAACGATTTTTTTAACAAAAGTCCATTTTAATTGAGGAATATTTAAAAATAATCTATAATCACACGTTTATCATACAACAATCATATGCATTTAATATCTAAAACATTTTACAATATTTAATGAGTCCTCCTTATAGGATTAATCTAATAAGAGAGCACATACGAATAAGCATTATTATTTATTATTATTATTATTATTATTATTATTATTATTATTATTACTATTATTATTATTATTATTATGATTATTATTATTGTTATTATTATTATTATTATTATTATATGTATCAACCGATACAATATACACACTGTTATTTGTTAATAATTGCTCAAGAATATGAATACATGGATTTTATGTTCAGAATATTATTAGACGAATACGATAACTGGGATTTGAAAATGAATTAAAAAAAATATGGGATGTGCAGCCGAAACCGAAAATTTAATATTAGAAGATCAGAAGGGATATATTAGAGAATGTGAAGAATTTGAGTATCTGGGAGTAAAAGTATATCAAGAGGATAAACAAGAAAATGATATTAAGAACAGAATAAATACAAGTAGAGCAATAACAGCAATGATAGATGGAGTCTTATGCAACAGACGTATAATCAGAAAAAAATATCTGAAAAGTATATAATTCAATAGTGATAAGTTCTTTTACATATGGAGCTGAATTTGGGAAATTAAAAAAAAAAAACTTAGAACAAAAACATATGTCGATCGAAATGGATTTCTTGCGGAGAGCAGCAATATTTTAAAAATTAGAAAAAAATGTCGTACGAGAAAAAAATGAATATTACATATTCAATAGTAGATTATATAAGATACACGCAGTTAAATTGGTATGGGCATGTATGACGAATGCAAGAAGAAAGATTACCTAGAAAAAAAAAACATTAGAATGGTGTCCACCTGAAGAAGAAAGAAAGGAATACCTCAAAACTCGTAGATGCAAGAAATAAGAACAGGAATGAGAACATGAGGACGGAGGGGAAACAGAGTGGGTGGATAGAGACGAGTGGAGAAGGAAAATAAAACTTTAGGCACAGGAAGATATGTAAACATTGAAAATCTGTATATAAATAAATAAATAATAGCAATAATAATAATAATAATAATAATAATAATAATAATAATTATTATTATTATTATTATTATTATTATTATTATTATTATTACCAGTTTAGGATTTATATCTTATAAAAATGACTTAATATGTATATGCAAATTGACTGAAACTTCTCAAAATATGGAATAATCTATGCACTACATTTGTTTTATAGAAATATTGCAATATTTCTAGAAGGAATAAAAAAACTTTAGCATTTGTTTATAGTTCTTCATTTGGAAGATCACTTAATGAAATATTTTACAGTTTAAATTTTATATTTTTAAAATTATTTGACACCTATTGAGCTAGTATATAATAAACACTAAATATGCACTGAACACGATTACAAATAGTTTGTGCGTTAAGCTAAAGCTTTTAACGCTGCAAACTACATGGAGTGATTGTATTGCTATGATAAGGTATAAGAAATTCTATTGTCAAAGGGGGTTGATTGACAATGCCCCAAGTGCTGAGAAATAACTAACTGACTAACTAACTCACCGGCTACTACCAAACCCGGAAGTTCATGGCCGCGCGGACATAAGCTCTCCATACATCCCTATCCTGAACTAATATTTTCCAATTATTCCCTGTATAATCTACTTCCTCAAATCATAGTTAATGTTATTCTCCCATCTCATTCTTGGTCTACCAACTGGGCGTTTTCCCTCTGGTTTTTCTACAAGAAGCTTCCATGCACCTCTTTCATTCCCCATTCGTGCCACATGTCCTGTCCATCGCAGTCTACGAGACTTTATATCTGGCTTCCTATAAAGAATATGTAGTTCAATGTTAAGTAGTCTTCTCCATTCGCCTGTCCGTTCATGTCTCTTTGGAACAAACATTTTCTAAGAACATTGTTCTCAAATACTAGTAATCCCCTTTCCTCCCTTAAAGTGAGAGTCCATGTTTCGCATGGGGCACGCCGTAGCGTATTGGTTAAGGCACTGGGCTACAAGCCGGAGGGTCGAGGGTTCAAATCCCGTTGGGGTCAGGATTTTTAAAACTAACCCAAACCCTCTGGCTGCACTATGGCTCTGGGGTCGACTCAGCCTCTAACAAAAATGAGTACCAGACGCTTGTTCTGGGGGTAAAGGCGGCCTTCACGCAGGGCTAACAACCCGGCTGACATAAAGTGTCGATTGTCTAGAAAAAGTGGGAGCCTTAACCTCCTACTACCCCAAGGGCCTCTGGGCCTGTTGTGGGATCACTTTACTTACTTTACCATGTTTAGCATCCATATAATATAACTGTTACAATAGTTTTATATAATTTCAGTTGAAGAAAGTTTTTTGAAAGGAGTTGGGACGTCAAGAGTCTCTGTAATGCATAATAGCACGCATTTCCAGAATTGAGCCTATGTTTAATTTCTTTGTGCATCTCATTCCAATTTGTGATTATTGTTCCTAGGTATTTGAAATCTGCCACCTCCTCAAAATTTCCATCATTTGTAATTAGCTGTCCGTTTCCATTATATAATGTATTTCTATGGGTGACCGTTCATTTAGTTTTATTGATATTTACTTCCAGTCCCAATTTCTTAGTGTTACTCAATAGTGTGTGTGTGTTGGCCTTTAGTATCTCCTCGTAATCGCCCAATAGTACTACATCATCAGCATAAACTAACAGCTTATTAATACCATTGATGTGTAGGCCTTCTTCATCTTCTAAAGATTTGATGCATGCTCTAGTACAAAATTATATACTAGAGGAGATAGAGCATCTCCTTGCTTCAACCCATTTTGAATTTCAAATGTATCCGAAAACTGTTTGCCTACACGCACCCCACTCTTTGTGCTATTTAGACACATTCGTATAAGTCTAACTAACTTTATAGGAATTCCGAACTCAGCAGGATACTATATAACTTCTCCCTCTTAACTGAATCGTATGCCTTTTTGAAGTCTACGTATAGTTGATGTACAGTACCGTTATATTCCCATTTCTTTTGTAAAATCTGCCTTAAACTAAAAATCTGATCTATTCTAGACCTGTTTCTTCTAAATCCACATTCATGATCTCCTAGAATGTCATCAATATAAGGAGTGAGTCTGCTTACTAATATATTTGTTAGAATTTTGTACGAAGTTGAAAGTATTGAGATGCCCCTGTAGTTGTTGCAATCAATTTTATCTCCTTTCTCCTTTGGTACGATAATCGATTCTTTCCATTCTTTCCATTCATGTGGAAGAGCTTCTTAATCCCAAATATATTAAGCAACTGGCGTATCTTGTCCATCAATGTTTCTCCCCCTAATTTTATCAGTTCTGCTGAGTGGTGAGAAATAAAGAAAGTTATGTGCAAATCACTCAACGTATTTGCAACAATCCAAAGAAATTCAAGAATCCAGCTTTGTAATACAGATGTTAATAATCATCATCATCATATTCCTTCACGGATTAGGTCTTTGAGTATTCTGATCTCACATCTGTTCAGCCCAGAACTTTCTTGGTCTTCTTACCGATCTTCGCCCTCCAGGATTATACATGAGTGCCATCTTAGGTATCCTATCCTCCGTCATTCTTTCCAGATGTTCCAACCAATTGTTCCTGTGTTCTTCTATTTGTTGAAGAAGTGGTTGTACTTTTTAGTTCCTCTCTTATATTCTCATTTCTAATTTCTAAGACGACAGATGTTAATAAAATATATTTAAATAAATATCTGAGTTTAAATCATAACATATGGAATACATTTAAAATAAGATGTTCAATTATTTGAATGAATGCTATATTATTTGTAATGTGTAAAAATGTGTGCTATCGCCCTGAAATATGGATAAATGTCGAAAAATAAAGGTGACTTAAACCACCTCTAACATTGTAATTCGTTAGAACGAAATTTTAACATAAAATATGTATTTATATAGATATCCTGGACCTGATAATTAACATCAACACTGTATATAAATATCACGGAAGAAAAACTAAAATTGACCCTGTAGGTATAAAGATCAGTTCCATAATATTCACATACCATTATGTAACGTGTGTATTAGTATATTGCAATGCGAGGTTGGTAAGTGTTTTTTACAGAATCGAGGGATTTCCAATTCAATAACCAAATATATGAACAAGAAGATGGAATCCCGATGGGATCTCCCACATCAGGTATAATGGCAGAAATATTTCTACAAGATTTGGAAAACAAAAACTATGAAATTTTAATAAATAAATTCAATATAAAGCTAATCACAAGATATGTGGACGAAGTCATGATTATTTATGAAAATGTGAACAGAAAAGAAAAGGAAATTCTGCTAGAACTAAACAACATGCATCCTAAAATAGAATTTACGGAAGAGATAGGGCTGAATAACAAAAATAAATATCTAGACCTTACCATAATAAAAAACATACAAAAAAAGAAACTTGAAATAAGCATTTTCGCAAATCCACAAATAATATGCTCGCCATTAATAACAAGTCTAGACACCCACTACCAACATAAAATCAGCACATTTAATAGTTTAATCAACAGAATTCTAAAACTACACTTGAACAAAACAAATTATAACAAATAACTACAATATCTTAAAAACATGGCGAAAAGCAACGGATTCAAGAAACAAATCAGTGATAAACTTATAAAGAAACAAAAAAGAAAAAAAAATGATGCACACAATATAACAAAACTTGAAAGAGAATCTAATAATAACAAAACATGGGTAACATTAACATACACCGGAAATGAAACCACAAAACTAGCCAGAACTTTGAAAAAGATAAATAAAAACATTAACATAGCTTATAAAACAGGAAACAAATTAAACAACATAATGTACAATGGCATAGAAGAACACAACAAATTCAACAACTAGGGAGTTTACAAACTAATATGTAAAGATTGTAATAAATTTTACTATGGCAGGACAAGCACAAATTTCAATACAAGATATAAGTAAAGTAAAGTATTCCCACTACAGGCCTCAGGAGGCCCTTGGGGTAGTGGGAGGTTAAGGCTCCCACTTTTTCTTGACAATCGGCACTTGATGTTAGCCGGGTTGTCAGCCCTGCGTGACGGCCGGCTTTACCCCCAGAACAAGCGTCTGGTACTCATTTCAGTTAGAGGCTGAGTCGACCCCAGGGCCATAGTGCCGCCAGAAGGTTTGGGTCAGTTTAAAATTCCTGACCCCACCGGGACTTGAACCCTCGACCTTCCGGCTTGTAGCGCAGTGCCTTAACCACTACGCTACGGCGTGCCCCCATACAAGATATAAAGAACACCTAAAAGATTTCATACACGCGGGTGATAAATCAAGCTATGCTAAACACCTCATTAACGCAGGTCATCGAATGAACACAATTGAAAACACTCTCACGATAATCCACCGAGAAAACATTCCAGCTAGGATAAATAGATTTGAAGACCTCGAAATTATAAAGGAAACAAACAACACCTCACTTCTCAATAAGAACGCACCCCAGTCAAACTCATTATACGAGATCGTCAAAAACAAGTCAGTTGCTGCTACAAACAGTTGGAGTAAACATCACCGTACACAACAACAACAACAAATAGCGGAAACTCAACCTGCAGAAGATGGAAGATAATTTCCGAAAGAGCTCCAGTTAATTTTAATACAATATTTTAACAAAGTTCAGGAAGACGGCACCTACCAACAGGTACAATTTAATGTTTAACTCTCTTCATATGACTTCACCTCAACGGAATTTGATATGAATTTTACTGGTATTGAACGTATGTTGAATCATTTTGGTCAGAATACTGGCCGTCGTTCGTTGAAATACATATTTTATGCCTACATTAACATTTCTTCAATAGTTTATTATATTTATTACAGTGGATATATGAACCCGATGTCAAAAATTCATATTTTCATCTCCTGCAATTACACGTGTAATGAAGAAAAATTTGTTATGCAGTATTTTGTGCGGTGTTCCATTTTTTGATTCATGCTGGTGGCAGGTTAACATTCATAAGTCTGTCCCTGCTCTTTATCCAACACTAATTTTCACTCCAAAGAAGAGAAAGTGAGAATGAAGCCTAATATCTTAAATTTAATTTTCTTACAAAGTTTAGATATAATAAATGAGGCAGAGAATCTGCAAGCGGCAGATTACAAATCTCGGAAAAGATAAAGGTTTGCAGTGAAAATTACTTCCTTACCTGTAGAGACAGACGAGAGCAAATTCAAATTCACAGCATATAAAACAGTAAACTTTTTATCAACTTTGTAACTTATAATTTGTATTTATTTAAAAATAATGAAGATTAAAAGTTCTTAGGAAATTTTTTGGACCAAAGAGAGATGAACAGAGAGGTGAATAGAGACTACTTCATAACCATGAGCTATATGATCCTTATAGGAAGTCAGATATAATAAGAAAAATTAGGTCTCGTAGACTGCGATTGGCAGGACATGTGACACGAATGGGGAATGAAAGACGTGCATGGAAGCTCTTGTAGGAAACGCAGAGGGAAATCTCCTAGTTGGTAGACCTAGAATGAAGTGGGAGAATAACATTAACTATGATTTGAGTGAAGTAGATTATACAGTGAATGATTAGAAAACATTGGCTCAGGATAGGGATGTGTGGAGAGCTTATGTTCGCGCGACCATGAACTTATGTGTTCGATAGTGCCAGTGAGTTAGTTAGTTAGTTAGGTATGTAGAAATGGTTCCGGGATTTTTAAGACCGTAATACGACACCTTATTTCAGGTTGTTTGCATTACGCCTCTTTACCTCATGGAATGAATGAGACGATATCTAATCTATGGTGATATTTAGTCTGTTATGTTGTTCCTCCTTCGACACATATGACACGAATTTCGGAATAAATGGAGAAGTAGTGAAAATGGTTCAAACCAATTGACATCCTGAGCCTCGCGCGATAACTACGCGTCCATGTGAAAAAAATTACTTTATAAATCATCTGGTTTGTTCTAACTTCAAGATTCCATAGCGCGACAGGCCTAGAAGGCCTTGGCCTACCAGCTGGCTGCTGGACTCACTTCCACATGTGTTCATCGCAGAGATGGACGATCATCCAGCCAATGCAGGGGGTGAACCCTCAAGATCCTTCTGTGCCAACATTAATAGAGGGGTTACGTGGACTAACAATCTAAGTGATTTTAAAGTCGTTATTTCACAGATAACATGTTCCTATACCCTGTTGTGTGCTTTATATTGTAGCAAAATATTGTTTCTCTAGTTTATTCCTAGATGGCAGCAGAATTAGTTTTGTATGAGGATTCGGAAGATACATAGTTCTCATAGAGTATTTAAAACAGGAGGAACTGCATACAGTGACATCTAAAAATTTACGGTGAACTACAATGACCAAACTAGAATAGTAGCGCTGTTTCGTAGTAACAGAATATGTAACTAAATAAAACAAATGCAAAGCACACGGCGTGGTCACTCGGGATTATGGGAAATTAGCCATTTTGTAAATTGAAATTTTTAACTGCCATCCTTTCGTTCTATGTAGACGGTAGTGTGAAAATGATATATTATCAAAAGTTAAAAATAATTACTTAGATTTTATTTTACTCCAATTCGTAAGTAAATTCAAACTTGTTTACATTTTTAATGTGAATATATTTTCAAAGATAAACCCACTAGAAGTGATACAATTCTAAGGTGCGTTAGGTTAGGAAGAGTGATGTCAGTGTATAGCTATTTCTAATAAATATTTAAAATATGTGAGTGACTTTACAATGAATTTTAGATGTACGACATGGCAAATATTGTATAAAACATAATACATGTTGTATAAAATATGTATGTTAGAATAAAGGGGCAGATCAATTGTAGATGTTTAAAAGAGCTCACAATGCACGTTTTTAAATTTTAATAAACGCAAATAAATTAACATATTTTACTTATTGCTATTCTTTCGTACTGTTAAAAAAAAATCTTAGGTCTGAGAGGCTGGGTACAAATAATTCCATAATTATTCACCATATGAGGTTGTATAATCATAATTCATAAGTTTACCACCAGACGGTGCTGAATTTCATATTATTACCACAAAAAATCGAAAAAAATTGATGACGTTTGTTCTACACTATAGCGCCGCTGGTGGCATTTACGCGAAACTTGTCCACTTTCTCACCTGGCTATTCTGTGCACCGTCCTGTAGCTGGTTCTTACTGAGTGTCTAGCGGCTCGACTGTCAAAATCTCAACTGTTAATGATTTTATGTGTTATTTTTAGAATATAGTAAAAAAGGATAGAGTTTATTTATTAATGTGTGTTTATTGTGCAGTAAATTACAAAGTTAACAACTTGTCTGTATTCTTATTTTACATAATATTGACCAAGAGAAACCATTTATTGATGTTCTGCGAACTAACGACTTAAAATAAAGTCACTACTGACATTTTTTTTAATTTGGCACAGTAGGCCTATTTCAATAACAGCTATTAATTTTTACATTTTTGTATTTAAGGAATGCTATATCTATAATAGGCCTGTATCATTTTAGATTTTGATGGAATGTCAAAGGAATATACAAAAAGTAATATTGTAATTTCAACTTCAGTTTACTTAAAAATATGGTTTTGCACTTAAGCTGTTAGTCCGCGTAACCCCTCTAATAGTCTTTCTTGTCGGATGGTATTCCAAATTTTACTGGATAATTTGTTCTGAAAGAATGAAGACTGATATAGATGATACTGCAATTGAAGTGCTTAGGATAGTAATATGATTCTGTTACGAAATGTCATTTATTACAATGATAACAAATAAATGTATTGACATATCCATAAAACCATTTGTAAGTGCGCCAGTGATGAGTTAAAACATATACACACACAATGCATTATCAACCCAATTAATACTTATAATTTTTTTAACAGTCCACCGCTGTGGTCTCGAGATAGCGTGCTGCCATGTCACGCAGCGGGCCCGGGATCGATCCCCGATCGGAACTAGTTTCCTAGGTGATGTTTTTTCAGGGTTTTACGTCATCTCTAAGACAAATGTCAGAAAACGTTAAGACCCAAACTGTCCCCAGACATCAAAATTAACGTAATCATTAAGTTTAGGATTAAAGCCTCTCATTGAGCATCATCGGGGCAGCGTAACTCAGGTTTCCAGGCGCCCCAACCTCAGAAGTGAGTGAATACCAGAATGTCGAAAACGACAATATGGTGGCATTGAAAAAAAATGAAGCATTCACATCCTTATCTAATACGTGTATGTAAAAATAAATGTTGTTTTGTACTTTATGCGCGGCCATACCGTTGATCCAATTGTGATGGGGCTTTTCGCAAAATGTTAAGGGA